>JAJKFI010039877.1:0-33969 GCA_029204185.1 Lerista edwardsae | reverse complement strand
ATGACTACAACAGGGTGGTTCAACATGCAAGCCGTGCGGCCTTTTTTGATAGCCCTTGAGAAGCCCCACTGCACCCACTACCTCCTCCTGCCACCTCCTTCTACTCGGCTTCTCAGAGATGCCAGCATGGCAGATCAGTACAACCTCTTCCCCCTGCTTCTCCTGGCACTTCCTCATCAGCAGTTCAGAACCCAGAAGCAATTGGTGGTGACATCTTTCGAATGTATGCCCTTGTGTGTGTGCGTGTGTGTGACATCAGAGCATTGCGACTCCTTTAGCAGTAAAAGTTGGACCACCCTGATCTAGAAAGGCCTGTTTTCTGTTCCACTCTGAGCTTTCTTTTCATTATCTCTCTTTCTCATTTCATTGTGCAAATTGTGACATCTTTTTAGCATATGAATGTTTAAGAGCTTCATAGATTTTAAAAATCTGTGAAGCTCATCTTGACCACTTCATACCTGAATACAGGAGATTCATTTGTACATTCTGAGTTTAGAGCTCTTGAGATAAGTACATAATAGTGCAGGCAAAATGACTCTCCTTTGAAAAGATTCATCAACAAACTAAAAACCTCGCTAAAGGATACTGCACATTTTCTCACCCAGACAATCTCTTAGCAAGAAACTGTAAATTTACTACGCAAAGCTATAGTTATGCCTCTTCCCCCATTAATAACTGTTGCACTAATTTCATTTGTACTTCAGATACTAAGTAAGCTTGAGTGATTACCAAATAACCTACCTTGTTTAATTTGTTTATTCTCAAAACTCTTTAAAAACAAAACTACTGAGAAATTCAGTTTTGAGTTCTAGGGCCACACTCAAGATGTCTAGATAGTATTCTATTGTTTTGCCCTAATTCTGTAGAGCTTTCTCAAGGGAATAAAATAAAACTGAGGGCACAATCCTAACCAGGAGTTCGGCTAGTACAGTTAGGCCAATAAAGTTTGGCTGGTACAAGGGACACCGTAAAGCACATTTGGACCACTTTCTGAGTCAGGGAGGATGATGCACATCTGTGTGATTCCTTTCTGACTCCAAGAGTGGTCTAAACATACTTTAAGGTGTCCCTTGTGCTGGCCTAACTGTGCTGGCCTAACTCCAGGTTAGGACTGAGCCCTAAAAATAAAGCTGACACCTAGAACTACTGAAGCCAGTAGCGTCCCTAGAGGGTGGGTGGGGTGCTAGGTTTTGCAAGGTGCCTTACCTTGCCATGTAAACCGCTTCTCTCCCTTGCCATCATAGCCAGTCCTCGCGGCAAAAGCAATGCCTCCGCGTTGCTTTCTGGCTACAAACGTGAAGGACAGAAGCGGTTTACATGGCAAGGTAAGGCACCTTGCAAACCTTAGTACCCCACCCACCCTCTAGGGATACGATTAACAGACGTTCATTAGGAGCAGAATGTCACTGTCTGCTGCATAAAACCAAAACTTACAGCAATAGTATTCCTGCCTGAGGCTCAGAGGAACCGTAAGCATAGACCAAAAGCACTATACTAGTGCTTCTGCTGTGATACTGAATCCCTTGTTCAAATTTCACCTCTGCAGCGAGCACAAAAGGCACTATCATAGACAGACTATCAGATGATAATAACATGACATGCCTTGTTAAATGTGGTGTGGTACACATTGACCTTGTATCGCGACTGAAAATGCCATTGATGTCTTAAGATGCCAGGATGGGGCAGTGGTTCTGGAGTTAGACCTGGAAGATCACCTTCCTGCTCATCCATGAAGTTTCCATGAAGACTTTGGGCCAGGCACCATCTCTCAGCCTCACCTACCTCACAGCGTTGTTGTGAGAGTAAAAGGAGGGAACAATAAACATCACCCTGAGCTCCTTAGAGGAAGGGTGGCACAAAAAAAGGAGAAAAATATATGACACAAGGAACATTCTTTTGAGGGCATGCACAGAATCATTTTTTTTTATAGTCTCTTCCCTTTTCACTGAGTTCTTTCAATGTCACGAAAACATATTAGCACTGTCTTGTTAGTGACATTGGTGTCTTTCAGGTGCTTAAGTTTGTCATGGTGCCTACAGACGCTCTGCATGGAAATGTGGATTTATGGTGTGGCTCTTGGTGAGATCCCAAGTGCTTGGAGCACAAGTAGGACAGCACTTTCACACTTGCAAAGCGCCCCTCCCCCAACCATCTTTTCAGGTGGTACTGAGGTCTGCAAGGCAGAGGAAGGAGTGGGGAAGCCCCACTTTGCGATTGGTGAGTCCCGCATGGATAGCTCTCTGGATCAATTTATACAATTTATTTTGTATTTTTCTAAAGTGTTTCCTGTTTTCTTCCCTCCCCTGCTTTTTCTGCATCTTCCTTTCCTTCCCCTTTTGTCCTGACCAAGGTATTATATGGTGGTTAGGAAGCTGGAGCTGAAGGACAGGGAAGAATGCTAATTAGGCAGAAGTGACCCCTTCTTCCCTAGTAATTGTAGATGCCACAATGACTTCACATAGTTTACAGGGCTCCCGCATCTCCCACCTCCTCCCTTATTTTTCTGTCTAAACCAATTAGGGAATTGAAGGTTGGAATCTTTCTGCTGCCATTGTCATCTCCCAGGTACTAATACAAAAGGAAAGCCTTTTAGGAGCCTGTGCACTCTTCAGAATGTCTCAGGTGTGCATCTGGCATGAAATGAAAGGACAATTGTGTCACATGTGGTCCTCAGTATTACTTTAGCAGTGATGTGCATAAAAGCTGGCTTTCATAGGTGGTACTTTTTATATAAAATGAGGCAGATGGAAATCTGCTGCGTGAATCTATTGCTCATGTTATTAGTTGATTCTTCACTAGCATCTGTTTCCTATATGAGCATTATGGGAATGCACCCAATTCCTGCTATGTCTGAAATTGAACTGCCCCAGCCCTGACTTCAGAGACTATTGATGCACTTGCCAAGTTTCTCCCACAGGACTGACAAGATGGGACTCACGGTGACAAGCACCCATCGGAAAGTTGTTTGCTGCCATCTTGGTTCTTGCTGTACATAACATTCACCTGACTACCAGAAGACTGTTTCAGTATTGCAGCACTGAGTTCATTAGGATTGTGCTTCGGTGTGTGTAGCTGTTAAAATTCAATGAATAGGGAACATTTTTTCTTATGTAAGTGCTGGCCCCTGAGGCCATGAAACCTAGCCTGGCCTTAGCAACTGAGCATAAGCAAAGTTCCAGCAAGTTTCAAGCAGGATAGATGTCCAAAGACCTTGACTACATATTGTTCTGCTTGCCAAGCCTGCATTCCAAGCCCACCATTGCTGCCAACTAGATAACCTTGCCACCAACAGACAACTTTATCGAGAAGTCTTTGAGCTCGAGGCTTTCTTTGTTTCTGTTATCCAACCACCTGCAAGTTGCAGTAGTAAACATCCTAACTCTGTATGCCTTGCTGCTTTGCCTTTTGAACTGGGCTCGGCCAAAAATGAGTATGAGTGTTGGTGGGTGTGGTGTGGGTGCAGTGGTGTCTCTACAGGGAGGGCAGAGCTCTAAGTTTTGCAAGGAGCCTTACCCTGTCAGGTAAATCCCTCCTCTCCCTTGCTGCTGTAGCCAAGATGTTGCTGTTCCCTGTGAGGATTGTCTAAAACGGTGCAGGAAAGGAGTGATTTCCACTGCAAGGGAAGGCTTCTTGCAAAACGTAGAGCTCTGCCCTCCCTGTAAAGACACCACTGTGTGGGTGCAATCCTAACTTGTGCAGGAGCAGGCTGGCTGGCTTGTGCTGCTTCCTAACGCAAGTTAGGAGGCAGCTGCAGCTCACCATGGGGCAAGGGGAGTATTTGTCCTTGCCTGGAGGTAAGCCCCTGTCTGGTTGATGGGGCTCCTCAGATACGTGCCTATTGTGTAGCATGGCCTGGGGACTGGGGGTTGGAACTAGGCTAATGGCCAGATCCTGGCTCCCTGCCATCCTGCCTGCCAGAACACCCTCCCTCTGCCCTGTTAGACCCTCCCTCTCTCCTTTCCCCTATCCAGAAAATCGCCTGCTCTGGCCAAACGTGGCCAGTGCAAGGGCAACTTACTGGCCATTCTGGGCGCCATTCTGGGCACTACTGGGCGCCAAGCAAAAAAAAAATCATCCCCTTCCCTCAAGAAAAGCTGTGGGCCTCCCAGTGGGGCTCCTCAAGTCTCCATCTTCTGTTTTGCCGGTGGAAATGTGAGCAGTTCCACGTCGGGCTGCCTGGCCCAAAGTGGGGCACAGGATCTGGCCATAGAAGCCACTGGTGGCTCCCACCCCACCCCCTGCGCAGATCCAGTCCTCCCCCTGCCCCGACTCCACTTACCTGTTGCCAGCACTGCTCTTGGCACTGAGGCTGGCGCTAGTTAGGGCCAGTGCCAGTGCTCTCTCCTCCTACAGGGTTGCAAATGTGCTTTCCAACCTGCGGTACAAGCCTACCGCCAGTGATGAAGACCATTGTGAGGCTGGGCGATGAGGACTGGGATTGAGAGAGTAAATGCTGAGCCCCTTCTGTCATTTGCTCCATGGCGTTTTTCATGACCTTCCAAGCCCATGTCTGGGACATACAGTAGGTTTGGACAGCGCAGTGTCTGGGTTGACCAACTTGCACGTAGCTTCACTTTGGGTGCCCGACTGCCCATCTGGGCAAGAAGAGGGGTATACATGGAATAAATAATGCCTATCATAACTCCTTCCAAGAGCACTTGTTGAAACTGAAGGGGTGTTTTCCCCTTCTGAATTAGGGAAGGGGTCTCCCCACTTTCATTATGCATCCTGAACGAGCATAGCAAATCCAGCTCCCCGCCTCTTGCTGCACACCCTGCAGACCTGACTCTGCACCCAGCCTTAAGGGTGGGTTGTGCCTTTCAATAGTGATAGGAGCACCAGAAGGTGTGTGGGGGGGGAAGAGAAAAAGAAAGCAGCAGGTGAAGACCCTCCATTGCTTTTAGGTTTTCATATCTCCTGTATGCCACCCTGGTGGTCCCTATGGGGATGGAGGGGGGGTAGAGTTTTACATAAATAAATAACTCCCTTCCCAGCCAGAAATGAGTGCCCAGATCGCGCCTGCCTCCTTCTTTATCCTCACAAGCCACCCTCAAATTTCTGCACATCCATAAATTGTCTTACCAGCATGATGTATGTCGGAAGCTAAAGAAAAAGGTTCCATGCTGCTTCTGCGGCTTGAATTATAGTCTATGAGTCTTTGCTGAAAGAGGCTATTTGGGTAAATTTCTACTCTCTGCTCCCAATTGATTACCCATCTCGGCTCTCCTAAATCTCTTTGTTTTAGAAAACGCAGGAGGAGAACAAAAGCAATTGTAGCAATGAAAGCATTAAGGCCTCAGCCCCATAACAGGTGGATTTGCCGACTGGGCAAGAGGCACTTCTTCAAGTGGTGCTCCTCTTACATTTAGCAGGGGGAGAGCAATTGTCCCTCTTCACTCCTGCGGCAGTGCCTTTTCTAGTGGCTGTTGTGGTGGTGTTCGGCATTTTCTTTTTGGATTATCAGCCCTTTTGTGACAGGGAGCCATTTAACATCATCATAATCATCGTCGTCATTCATTCATTCATTCATTCATTCATTTATTTGTGAACTTTCTGTTGATCAGTATATAAATACTGTGGATGGATGGATGGATGGACGGACGGATGGATTTTTAAAAAAAAACTTGAGAAGACTACAAGAGCTGGTGAATGAAAAGCTTGTGGAGACAGATCACTTCTTGTCCTTTCAAATTCAGAATCTTGGCATCAGAATTCTTTTCTACCTTTGAGGATGGGGGAAAAGACATGGGCCCCCCATATCTTCCCTTGTAAGAGAAAAAAACTGGAAATTTGAGTGGAGAAAGGACTTTAGCGGGGTGGGAGAGAAATGCATTAGCTTGGTCCAGATTTCTTTTTCAGTCTGATTTTTTGTAAAGCTGTTATGGGGTACCAAAATGGAGTGCAACTGTGCAGATGGAAGGTGATCTTTAGCACTGCCCTTATTGCAATGCAATCAATATCACATCCTCCTGCCCGGGCTAACTTTAATAGGAAAAAATTTCTATTGGTTTTTCAGTGTAAGGTTTTTTCCTAGGTAAAATATTATGGGGTTGTGCCTGATCAAGATTGGAACTGCAGAGAGACCAGCTCTCCCCACTGCAGTTTTCCCCTCTCTCAGATGTAAAAGTTTGTGTTACCCCATCTGGTGGGCCTGGTCTCCAATCGGCCTGCAGAGTACAGTGGATGCTGTATCAGTGTCCCACAATGTGCAGGCTGGCCCAGGATAGGATTGGGCTGCTTAGACTTGCAGACTGTCCTGTTCGGTGGAAAAGAAAACAAGTGTTCTGCACTTCTGCAAGTGCAGAAGAAAGAATCACAGAGCTCTGGCTAATGTGTATTTGAGCTTAAGAAGCATTCCAATGAGTACAACAGAGCAATTCCTATGACAGCGTTGTTATCTGACTATAAATCGACGATGCTTATCATTCCAGTTTACATTTTCACACAGATTGTGGATTGATGAGGAGAATTGAATGGGCAGATGTTGACTAATCTGTAAACACTTAATTAGATCTTGAGATGTAGTTTCAAGTTTGAAAAGGAGGTTGAATGCAAGGGTTTTATCCTCCACCAAAAAGAGCATTTCAGACTTCTTTCCTTATGGTTCTTTGCCTGACAGAGTAGGAAACCAGAATGTTTGCCAGATGAGGAGAACAACTTAAGATGTGAGTGATTACATTTATTTGATAATAAATATTTCAAATTAAAGTCCTTCTTGTTACCAATTGCAATTAAATTAACACCTTTTTTAAAAAAATGTCACCGAAATTCCTAGAATTGAATGTGCATCTCTTTTCTTCTTCTTTAAAAACATAAAGGTTGTCTTAAAACAAGATTAATCTACAGATTGGTTGAAGAATTACCAATGTTCTGTTCTGTACTGATGGAACACTACCAAAGGAAATGCTTTATGCCCATGTTCTGGCAATCTCTGAAATGGTTCACATAATGCACTGACATTTTGGATTCTGGTTAAAGTTTCAACACAAGAATTCACATACTAGAAAACTGATGTCATTCATCTCAGTGTCCCCACATATTATTATTTATTATTTGAAGAATTTGTATGCCACCTTTCCCATGCCAAAGCAAATGCCCTAGGTGGCTTACATGGGCAAGCTGTTCTAAACATCCATTTTTCACTGTTGTTCTTACAAATATGCAGTATTCTGTGATTCACCAAATCCTCAGTCCCTGATGTGCCCTTTACAGTGTGGTTCTCTCCTCTGGCTATGCGCCATCAAGCTTCAGCAGGCAATTGTAAGTCCAGCCTGGACAGGTCCTCAAGGTCGTACTCCATTTTTTTGCCGGCTGGTCTTTTCACACACTCCTGCAACACTCACTTGTGGTGACTAATCATCTTATCAGCACCTTCGTCCTGCCACAACAACAGCTTGTCACAGCCTGACATTCCATCTCCCATCCAAAAACAAGACCATGGAGTCCCCTGCTTAGCTTCAGGCAGTACCCGCAGCTCAAGCATCAGTCCACACCTCCTGACTAGCCCTTATTGTCCCTATACCTGTCTTCCCCAAGTGAAGTTTCAATTGTTGGTATGTAGCCATATCATGCTTTCCTTGTGATTTCCCTCCTGTACTAAGGAAAGGTACAGGGTGCAGACGACTGGCTCCTATCTTTTCCCATCAAAATGTGGAATTTTTAGAGTGCAAATAGATGCAGGAGATCCTTGATTTCAGGGAGGTGCTAGGTGGGATGGGGTTTTGGTACTATAGGAAAAGGGTTTTCGGCATCTAAATGTGTG
This sequence comes from Lerista edwardsae, assembly GCA_029204185.1. NCBI lineage: Eukaryota > Metazoa > Chordata > Lepidosauria > Squamata > Scincidae > Lerista > Lerista edwardsae. The sequence continues at coordinate 26,207 of JAJKFI010039877.1, read as the reverse complement.
CTTGTGGTGTGGTGTGATTTTCTCTTTTCCACGAGGCAGAAAATGTCTGCTATGACTTGGAAAACTCATTTCCAGTGTCAGATCACAAGGTGCTTTCCTTTGTACAGTCTGTCCCCACAAAACAAGGAATGGTGATTAGTGGCACCTGCACATGATTGGCTATGCACATGGAGACCATGGTGCTTAATAGTCTGAATGGTGAATGCGAAGACTTTGCATGCCAGCCTTCCCTCTGCATGGCCATCAACTGAAGCACCTGCTATTTTGAATGGAACTTGAGAACACAAGGAATATTTTAGATGGAAGGAGACTTGAAAAAGATGCAAAATTAATTGTCAAATAAGAACCAACCTGATTAATAAGTATGATAGCGTGTTTAAAACTAGCCAGTTTATTTGGGTAATATGATTGCTATCACCACTGGTTCTTTCTCAGCTTAACCATTATTATTTGAAGAATCTGCATATTTCTGTATACATACGAAATGACTCCAGTAGGAAGTCTCTGGAAAAACCTAGAGCATAGCAATACACACGTCAAGGTATTTAGAGAACAAGAGAAGATGTGGTGATTTTGAGCATATTAAAGATTCATTAGGTAAGGCTGAGTTTAATCAGGTCGTGAAGCCAGAGAGACTTATGGCCCGGTTCTATTCAGATGCGGTGCCAATGGTACATGAATGCCAGAGCATCATCCATCATATCCAAAGCCCAATATGGCAACAACACACTGACAGGGCAATTGGGGCAAGTAGTGCCAATTTCCAAGTCTGCCCTGGCAAAGCAATGCTGGCTCGGCCCTTTCCAGGAACATCCCCAGCATCTATGGGAACATATGCTAGTATCCATGAAATGGCATCTTGATGGCAGCATGTCATTGTGGTGACACATGTCATCACTGACACATCGATGGGTCATCCGTGTGATGTCCATGTGTCATCTTGGTGAAGATGGCATTACCCCGAACAGACCTCCAGCAGCTTCCCTGGCCCCACAGGATATAGCAGCAGCCATTTCAGTGCCACTGTACCACTGAGAGCTGAGGAAATGTAGCATTGGGCTATACTAATCAGAATGTGCTGAGTACAACAAATAACGCCATTTTGAAACACATCTACTCATAATCAAACTTCTTCCCCAGTTTCCACTTGCAAAGAAGGGAGTGATGATCTGCAGTGCTCTTTCCCTGATTCAGAGCTCTGTAGGGCTCCTAGTAGCTGTAACCAGCACATTGTGACATGAAGACATTCTGTATGTGCTCAGATGTTCTCTTGTCCTTTTTAGTATAAGCATGTCAGGGCTGTATTCTGAACTGAGGCCTAGAATAAATCAAACACTGAGGAATAAACCACTAGGAGCATATCCTATCCTGGTTTCTAATGAAAAGTTTAAATTGCAAAATGGGGGTTATTGCAATAAATATTGGGATGGGGGGAAAAAGAATAAGACCTCAGATTTTGTTGTAGTGTTTTGAGCTTAAACAGAAGATCCTTTTAAATGTTTCTGCAACATGCACTGCTCTGAAAATATGTCATTCCTCTAAAGCAGTGTCAGTAGACGTTGTCCTTAAAATGATGCAGCCCAATGTCTCTGTCAATCTCCTTTCTGCCACTAACTCTGCATGCAGATATGTCTCGTGGGAGAACAAGGCATGCCAAACACGGTTATCCTTGAGTAAGAAGCCTGAAATGGTTGTGTTACCAATGTGACCCGCAGGCAGGTGACCAGGGCTCTGTATCCCCTTGGGGTTGCTGCTGTCCTCGTGACGGATTATGAAGGGAAGCCATGGCTTTTCTGACATAGGAAAGTCACATCCGATCATTTCACTTCTCCCAAACTAAGAAATCAGCGCTGTGTGGTGACCCTGATGCAAAAAGTCAACCATTTCAGTGAAGTATTCTTAAGGCCCTTCACTTCCTCAGTGCAATTAGCAACATTTGAATAAATTCAGACCTCTTCCGTTAAATATGACCAGTTGCAGAACTTGATGGCGGACCATTTATTCTTAATAGTTTTCCTTAACAAATTCAGTAATGTCTGAAGCTCTCTCTTTTTTTTCCTCCCCTAAAACTGTACCCAAGCATGCCACTATCTAGAAAAATTGCAAGGCAATACCTGGTTGTATTGACTCAGTTCAGGTATCAAACCAAACTACAGTTTGCATTTGCGACAGTTGAGTTTGTTGACAGTTGAAACCATGGGTTGAGGTTCCAAACAGAGGTAAACCATCTCTATTTGTTTTCCATTTGCTCAGCACTTGGGTCTGTAAGTGCAATGGCCTTTGAGGGGATGGTTCTGTTCTGTTCGTATGTTATGTTGTACACAAGTATGGAGTGTCTACATGTGGGATCTAACACAGACCTATCATTATTTATTTGAAGGATTTATATCACCTTTCCCATGCTGAAGAAAATGCCCAGGGTGGTGGTTTACATAGTCAGGCAAATCTAAACCACAATTTTTCAATGAGTTTTTTTTTTTTACAATAATTGTTCTGTGGAATCTTCAGTCCATCAGATGTTGTCCATCCTAGTCCAGCCATCCTCCTGGCTGTTCTCTGCACTTTCACAGTAGCTGTGGTTGGGGCTCAAGATGTTATCCAATTGTAGCTTATTCTTCTGCAATCCACACATTCCACGCTCTCTCAGGGTGCAATCCTAAACAGCGCCGGACAGCGCCGTATCTGACACTGTTTAGGAGAGGCTGGAGCTTCCCTGCGGCAAGGGAACGTGCGCTCCCTTACCACAGGGGAGGCTCCAGCCTCCCCTATGCGCTCCTCGGATCTGCGCCCGATAAAGAGCTGTTTTGCAGGTGCAGAGGAACATGGACAGGAGTGGCCCGAATTGGGGCCGCCCTGCCCAGGAACAGGCATTAGGATTTGGCACTATGGCCATCCTGTGTCACAACCCCTGTCTCCTCCCACTGTGCTGCTCAGTTATGCCCCTGGAACACCTCTGGATCACCCTCGCAGAGGCCCTGCGCTGACCAGGCGATGCGGGTGCTCGACTGGTGCACAGCTGGCGCTGCTGATGGTCGTGGCAGCGCCCGAGTGTTGGCGCTGCCACTTGCACTGGCCGAGCACCATAGCGCCAGTGCAGATGCGCTTTACAGCACGTTCGTGACAACGTTCGGCAGGTGCAAGAGCGCAGCGCTGGCACTAAGGGAGGGTATAAGATTGTGCTGTCAAAGTGAGAAATTTCATGCTAAGTATTAGCGATGCAGAGACACCGGAAGTTTTGCTATTGAGAAATGAGGAACTCTTCCTATCAGCCATATTGCTTTTCTCTACTGTATGGTTTTTAAAAGTGACAACTGTTGTTACTGATCTGTTTGTTGACAGAGAAGAGCGATAGTGGCTTAACGGTAGGGGCTGTATGTCAATGAAAGGAGAATACAAGAGCAATTTACTCCGTTTTTACCAGACAGCACTTCAGGTGATAGAAGCAAGTTATGAGGACAAATCATATACTCTCAATAGGCTCTTGTTCTTTTGGCTTAAGCAGGCGCTATCCTTAGCCATTATCTTGGGTCTTCATGGTTTATGTGATGCTATTGTGTTATCAGGCACACATTTGCTTTTCTGTTTTTCTCTGAAACTAGGTCTTCTATCTGATGCCTGTTCAGCAAGCGCTAACAAAGTCATAAGCTTCTATCACTTGTAAATACTGTGCAGCTTGTCAAGTGAGCTCGCACAACAAAAGGAAAGTGAAGTTATGAGTCTGTCGGTTTCCAGGTGACTGGGCAAACGTGGACTTTTCCCGAGCGGATGGAGCCAAGAGATGTCTGAAAGAAAAAAGCAAAACATGACAGAACTTGGGCTGTGCCAATGGCCTGACAGTGGATTTTCCCTTTTCCCTGCTCGAGTTCACTTAGGCCCCAATCCTAACTAAAAGCCAAATCCCATCCAACTTCCCAGAGCTGGTGCTGACTTGCCCCAGTAGGGGGGAAGTCACAGAGGCCTCCTCCAGGAAAAGGAAAATTTGTTCTCTTTTCTCTGGGCTGCATTGGGGCTGCACTAGTGTTGGAATGTTGGATAGGATTGGACCCTGAGTCCCCCCTACCGATGCACTTGCTCCAGCCTATGATGGAGAGGGTCAGGGCTGGCTTTAAGCGAATGTGACCAATGTCCTCACATCGGGCCCCGCGCTTCAGGGGGCCCTGCACGAGCAGGGTGAGCATATTGCCTGTGGCTGCAGCTGGGATCTCTATGGGCTGTAAGTCAGTGGGGCGAGCAGAGCGACTTTACCTTGGTCTCTCCCACCTGCCTCTGCCTCTGAACAGCCCAAAATGGGCCACCTGGAAGCAGTTGGCAGTGATGTTATGATATCACCAACTACTTCTACATGCCATGCTTTGCACGTGGCACAAACAGCGCTCTTCTTGGTGAGTGGGGGGCCCCGCAGGGAGGGTTGGGGGGCTTACAGGATTGCCCCACATTGGGCCCCGCCACTGCTACAGCCGGCCCTGGAGAGGGTGATCTTGGATGTCTCCTCAAGGAGAGGGAACTTTCGTTCTCTTTCCTTGGAAAAAGCTCTGCTCCTCCTATAGATTTCCTTGGTTCTATGCCAGCTATTTTGCAAAACTAAGACTGCAAAATCAAGGAGAGTAAGGGAGAGGGAAAAGGGAGAGATTCCCTTCCCCCTCCATTCTGCCTCCCTCCCCACCCACCCACCCCCTACCTGTTCATGGCTTTTATGAATTTGTCCCATTTTAATGCCAGTGCTTTCATGGAGACACAGTAATGCACAATTTTCAAAACTGTTTTAATACTGCATCTGTTAGACCTTGAGATGAAACTCAGTTTGTGATTATGCCGAATGATAAACAGCCCAGTCCTCTCCCCTGCCACTCCACAGCATACAGCCATGTCAATGCAGGGCATGCTGCATGCTATGGTGGTGGTGGGACTACCAAAAGGCCATGGAGAGGTGAGTAGAAAACGATCTCAGTATAGAATTGTAAGTGTGGATTTCGATGCATTGCTTAAATACAGAACTTGTCTATAGTGTATACTGCTCCAAGAAGATGCCGATGTGGTCAGTGAAGTGAGAAGTCACGTGCTCCAAAGCCACAACCTGAAAAGGCAAAAGGGTCAGGATGTAGCATCAGCATTTGAACTCCAAGGCTCTCTGAAAAAACGAGCGCAAGCAAGAGGAGAAGAATTGCTTATTCATGCATGAAGCAGCTGAAGCTGAAATTCCAAACTTTTGACATGCGCTGCTTTAAGGACCATTTTCTAATCCCAGAAGTGCAGGCAAGATAGAGGACATAGCCCACTGTGCTTGCATGCGTAAACAGATTTTGATGAGGACCAGAATATCTGGCACATCTAAGATTAGAGTCCTTATTTTGATTTTTTTTTAAATAAAGGACATTTCAAGACATGTCCCCTTTTTGCAGAAATGGGAAGTTAAGTTGCACCCTGCGTTTTCTGGACTGGAGCATAATGTTTTGCAACTGCAGTCAGTCTGTGATGTATTACTGATTGCATGTTGTTGTTGTTGTTCAGTCGCTAAGTCGTGTCCGACTCTTCGCGACCCCTTGGACCACAGCACGCCAGGCCTCCCTGTCCTCCACTAGCTTCCTGAGTTCGCCCAATTTCATATTCATTGCTTCGGTGACACTATCTAACCATCTCATCCTCTGTCGCCCCCTTCTCCTTTTGCCTTCAATCTTTCCCAGCATGAGGGTCTTTTCTAAAGAGTCCTCTCTTCTCATCAGGTGGCCAAAGTATTGGAGCTTCAGCTTCAGCATTTGTCCTTCCAGGGAGCAATCAGGCTTGACTTCCTGGAGAATTGACCGATTGGATCTCTTTGCAGTCCAGGGGACTCTCAAGAGTCTTCTCCAACACCATAATTCAAAAGCATCGATTCTTCGACGCTCTGCCTTTCTCACAGCCATACATGGCTACTGGGAAAACCATCGCTTTGACTATGCGAACCTTGGTTGGCAGGGTGATGTCTCGGCTTTTGATTAAGCTATCTAGGTTCACCATAGCTTTCTTCCCAAGAAGTAAACGTCTTTTAATTTCATGGCTGCAGTCACCATCTGCAGTGATCTTGGAGCCCAGGAAAATAAAGTCTGTCACTGCTTCCATTTCTTCCCCTTCTATTTGCCAGGAAGTGATGGGAATGGTTGCCATGATTGCATTGTGAATTGCAGAGTGATTGCAGAGTGAAGTGGGCGGAGTCAGCCACTGATTGCATAAAACCAGGCTAAGAACCTGTTCCTAAACTTGTGCTAGCCAGATGATATTTGTGCTATCTTGAATTCTTTTTAAAGTAGTATATTGCATAGTATGAAAGCTGCACAGCAGAACAATTCAGAAAGTAAATGCAATTAATATATATTGGCGGATATACTGTATAGTAGTAATGTCACACTGAAATGGGCTATTCAGTCTAACGTAAATCCAGTGGTGTCATTCAAATGATTTAGGAACAGGAACTCATTTTTGATTGGCACTTGTCGGGAACCCAGAACCCAGAACCCGGGGCACCTCGTTAGAATCCAGAACGCCTGTTCTGGTCCGTTCCCCCTGAATGACATCACTGCCTTCGCCCCCCTAGGAATCCGGAATCGCTCCCTTTAACCCTCTGAGTGCCGGCCAACCAAGAAGAAAAGCTCTTTGCAGAGGAATTGGGAGGGGGGAGGGGGGAGAGTGAAGTGGGCGGAGTCAGCCCTAATTTTAACTAGTGGAACTGAGTTCCCCCACGTTCCCCCTGCATGACATCACTGCGTAAATCCCTGTGTGGCAGAAGAGCAGCACCGGCATGGGCTATGGTGCATCCTATGGGGTCTCTTGAGGTCTCCTTGGCTAAGCCCTGGCAGCAGCAATGGGTCAACTTGGACCTGCGCCAGCAATATCACTGATGCAAGTCTGCATTGTTCCATGCAGGCAGATCAGGCCCGGGAAAGGAGTTGGATATGGTGTTTGCCAGCACCACTTTAACTGGGATAATTAAAAAGGAATTAAGAATAAAACAGCCAATATTATTATGCCATTGTACAAATTGACGGTAAGGCCACATCTGGAGTACCCAGTAGAATTCCACAATCTGTGGAATTCCTTGCCACAGGAGGTTGTGATGGTGTCTAGCCCAGGTGTGTTTAAAAAGGGACTGAATATATTTCTGGAGGAAAAGTCCATTGTAGGCTATAGGCCATGGTGGGTAGCCTCCATACTTTAGAAATAAGCTACCTCAGAATACCAGATGCAGGGGAGTGGCAATGAGATGCAGGTATCTTGTTGTCTTCTGTGTTCCCTGAGGTATCTGCTGGGCCACTGTGAGATACAGGAAGCTGGACTAGACGGGCCTTTGGCTTAATCCAGTGGGGCTCATGTTCTTAAATTCACTGATCCTGCCTTCCTCTCAGGCCCAATCTATTCACCCCTACCCCTGTCACCACCCTGTTCCACTTGGGATCTGCATAGGTTAGAGGAAAAACTTTGTATACCCCTTTGTATACCTTTTCAAAAGTGTGTGGATGACAAGCTACCCAAGGGAAAACATACAGCTTGCAGGAACCAAGTACTCCGACCCTGTTGAAATGAGGCAAGATCTACCAATCTTATTGAGCACCATGAAAACATGGGAGATTAGCACACTGCATGTTGCCAGAGACATCCCTAGGACAAAGAATAAAGCAAGAAACCAATTTCTTGGAAATTCTACGGTACATTTTACTGGAAAAAAATACCATTGCAGTAAGAAGATGCAGAGAAAAAAGCTGCTGCTATTTTCAGTCTTTAAATTTTTGTTTTTATGTCTGTAGGAGATCAACAGATTTCTGCTGAAAAGAGGAAATGAGCTACTTTCTTTTTTTATTGTTTTGATTTTGGAAATGGAAGCCATTGCAGAGCCTAGAGTTTGCAGCATGTGTCAATAACTTATTTATTCGAGGAGGGTGGGGAGGAATGCTGCTTGCTGCCTTGGCAGCCAGAAGGAACAGCTGGTATTTTCTATTCTTGAAATGGAATGCCAAGGATAGAAATACATGGGGAACCGGTAGCGAAAAAAAGTCCAAAATCTGTCTAAGCAGCTGTTACTGTAATGTGCCTAGTGCAAACATGCAAAATGTCACTGTTAAGTCGCCAACAATTTTTGGCAGATTATAATGCTAATACAGGGGGCATTCTGTGGCCAGCTAGAGTGTCAGGTGCCTCTATTTGATGTGTAGGAGGCTGCTAGTTTTTGTTTGCGTTGTTTCCTGCCATGCTTCTTGAAGCACTGCCATTGGAAAAGTCTAGGTAAGCCAGAGGCATTACAACGCATCAGGAGCTTCATCCATGGTCTCATTTTTTTTACATTTAACTTAGCCTGACACCTAAGTGAGTAGGAAGGTGCCCATTAGCCATTCTCTGATTGCAGAGCCATGAGTAAAGTGTACTTGCCAGTGGCATTTCTACAGGGATGGCAAAGCTCTAAGTTTTGCGAGAAGCCTTACCTTGCAGTGGAAATCACTCCTCTCCTGCACCGTTTTAGCCAATCCTCACAGGGAACAGCAACATCTTGGGTTGCTTACTAGCTACAGCAGCAAGGGAGAGGAGGGATTTACACGACAGGGTAAGGCTTCTTGCAAAACTTAGAGCTTTGCCATCCCTATAGAAACGCCTCTGGTACTTGCTAGGCTGTAAACTGTAATTGATGGACTAATCAAATGGAATGTTGGTTGAGTCATCAATGAGGGGCAATTTTGCTGTGCGTTGTTACACCTTGATTTTTTTTAGACTGTTTGAAATGTGATGTGATATTTATTTGGAACGTGACGTAGCGTCGTTGCAACGATGTTGCGTCGACACTATGGGGCACGCAGGGTTGTGCTGTAAAACAGTACCTAAAGTAGTAGTTGAACCAGTACTGACAACAGTTGTTTCTAAAATGGTTAGGAGAATGAAAAGGTCTTTCTTTGCTCCTGAAAGACAATGATAGGGAAGTCTCCACTGGGAGAGAATTCCACAAGCTGGGGGTCACAAGCAAGGCCTTCTACCAGGTTGTTACTCACAACACCTCTAAAGGCAGGGGAATCCAGAAGAGGGCTTCCAAAGGTGGACATTGCACACAGGAAGGAACACACCCAGGCAGGCATTCCTTTGGTTGCCTGTGTTTCCCAAATACGAAGATTTCCATCTCCTTAATTTCTTTGTGTAATTTCATGGAAGAACGCTTCAACATATACCATAGCATAATTTCTATTTTGCAGTGGCTGTTGCTGGTGTCTCTTCTGCATGTTTTTTAAGGTTGTGAATCCTTTGGGGACAAAGAAACATTTATTGATTTATTTTATTATGTAAACCACTTTGTGAACTACTCCTGTTAAAAAAGAAGGTTTTTGTTGTTGTTGATGATGATGATCTATTTTCGCATAGTCATGTGGTTTTTTTTTTACAGGATTCTGTATGTATTAGCCACCTATTGAGTCCTACCTGAAGACTTAGAGTGCAATCCTATACCCTTGTTGCGTCAGCGCTATGCTCTTGCACTGGTCCAGTGCTGTTGCAAACGTGCCATCAAGTGCATCAAGCGCAGTGGTGGTGCGTCGGGCACCGGGTCAAGCATCGGCGGCATTTGGTCGGCGCAGGAGCTCGCTGGGGGAGTTCCAGAGGCATGCCGGGAACATCAGTGGGTGGTGATGGGGGCGGTGACACACGACGGACATAGTCCCACATCCTAAACCCCGTACTTGGTCAGGGTGACCCTGAGTCGGGTCACTGCTGTGCATGTTGACCTGCGCCTGCAAAATTTTGTCTTAACTGCCAGAATCTTGTTATCCCGAATGAACTCACAATCTCGCCGCACTAAATCAGGGTGGCCTCACCTTTCCCACATCATAGGCGCTACTTTCCCATTGTCTGGTATGGTTTCCACAACACAAATAGACGCAGGTACAGAATGTGTAGTCATTGGTTACCATAGCAGCACGCTTCTGTGCAGTTGTCAATGTATTGCTGATGACAGAAACACATCACCACAGTGTTAAAAACAACAAACATTAAAAATACATTATGACCTCTCACAAGAGGATATGTACTACATATTTGCATATTTTTTAACATGCGCTTTAAAAGATGAAAGTGTTTTTCATCTGGTTGCGGGCTAAGATTTATTTCAAGCTGGTAATGTTCGGGGGGGGGGCTTCATTTAAAACTTAGGCTCATAAAACTTCCTTTATGGCAAGAATTTGGTTCTTTATAATTATGTAATCTACCATAAATGAATAGAACGTTCATTTACATACCACACCTGAATTACTTGCCTCAGCAGAGTTTGCTTATAAAGTTTTGATTTAATGTGTGCTCTACCTTATTTTGCATTCTACCTTAACACAATTTATGTACTTTACCTCATTTTTTTTTAGTAAGCCACCTTTATCTAGATTGGACATGGCAACTCATTCCTATAAGACCCCAAAAGGAGATTAATGGAAGCCACAGTCCCAGTTACACACAAACAGGTTATGGCTTACTGACTCACTTTTATTGCTGAAAAACGTAGGATGACAGGAACTTATGCTAACTGCTAACTGGACAAGAGGCACTTTTTCAAGTGGTGTCCCTCTTGTATTTAGCAGGGGTAGAATAATTGTCCCTCTTCACCCCAGTACAGTGTCTTTTCCAGTGGCTGTTGCTGGTGGTGTTGGCATTTTTTAATATTGTGAGCCCTTTTGGGACAGGGAACCATGTAACTTTTTTTTTTGCCTGTACACCGTTTTATGACCTTCTTGTTGAAAAGCAGTATATAAATACTGTTTGATTGATTGATTGATTGATTGATTGATTGATTGATTTTGGCAGTTACATTTGCAATTCTATGATTTGCAGTACCAGTGAAGGGCATCAGTGATGCCAAAGTGGGGGGAGAAGACAACCTTCCCCTATCCAGCCTTCCCAATGCAGGTGGGCTACTTGGAAGAAAGGCATTTTTTGCACACTCAGAATGCATTCATTAATGATTGCTACAATATTTGGCAGGGATGGCCACATTTGCTTAATCATTGAGGCCCAAAACTACAAACCTTATTTCTTGCAGCTAAACACAATCCACTGTGACAGGGTGTGAAGTCAAGGGATTCTTTAGGTAGGTTCAGGAGAATCACCTCTAAGTGAATAGGATACTTCAGGTACTAGTTGAAAACATTTCGTTTTCTCAAAAGTGTGCACATTACATCACCCCACACACAGCCTGGCGCTCCCTCCTGAAGGAGCAAATGCCTATTTTAATGCAATTGCTAATGATCTTCAGAATGGCCTGCAAATTGCCCTTTGACAATCTCAACCTGGGAATCAAAGCAAAACACTGCATAACCCGAATACTGCATAACCTGAAGACTGCATAACTCGAATTCAGGCCGCTTGTTATAACCTGCCCAGTAGTTAGCCTGCAAGAACAAAGAGAAAACATTTGGCAAATTCTGACTGTCACTAGGACTGCTGTTTCATTTTCAAATCTTCTCATTCTACAAGGGGGCAGAAGTATTTCTGTGTCGCCGAAGATGCAATCCTAACCAACTTCCCAGCACTGACATAGCTGTGCCAATGTTGCATCCTGCACTTGGGGGGCAGTCGCATTGGCATGAACATTTCCTTACCTATGGCCTGTGTTGCCCTTACCCTGGTGCTGGAAAGTTGGTTAGGATTGCACTCCGAGAGGTTTCAATTCCACTCACTGAACAAGGGTAGCCCCTTGTCTGAAAACAGATGCTGAGGTTCCTACATTTATTTCATTTTGGGGAGGATGTACAAATGTTCCCATGGAATAATTGGAATATTCCCATGGAATAATAATATTCCCATGGAATAATAATAATAATAATTCCCATGGAATGTTCCACAAATGTTTGCATGGAATAATTCATTTTTATTAAATGCTAACAAATTATAGACCTCTTTTTAATAGGTCTATTTTTATTTATTTATTTGAAGAACTTATACCCTGCCTTTCCCATGTCGAAGCAAATGCCCAGCTTACAGAGAACAACAAAGTACAATGTAACCATAATAAGTAAAAAAAAAATTAACAATTAACATTTAACAGGAACACAGCGAGAGTTCAGGAATGAAGCAAGGCCCAATTCTCTTCATCAGGCCCATTTGGAAGGCAGGAGAAAAAGGAACACACACACACACACACACACACACACACACACAGAGAGAGAGAGAGAGAGAGAGAGAGAGAGAGAGAGAGAGAGAGAGAGACTTCAATTGACCAGGGGAGTAAACAAACTATGGCAGAATTCCAGAGGGCAGACAGCCAACCATCATCCAAAGGCCAGAGGAGTTAGGAAAGAGATAGGCCCTCTCTGGAAGGCCATGAGAGAGTATATATGTAGTTAATTCTTCTGTAGTTCTGTAGTGTGAAGTTCTTAATAGGTCTATTGCCTTTATTTGCTCTAAATACACCTTACATTGCAGTTTTCAAGAGAAGCAAATACTGTAACCTTGACTGTGTATCAGGACAATAGTGTCCAATGAACCATCAGAGGATGGGAAGGGGAATGCCATGGGGGACAAAGTGCAGGGCTTTGCCTCAAAGTTCCCAACAACCTGCTGCTAGCAGTGGACTGATTCACTCATTTTCTGCCATCTCTTGACACTCCAAAGCCTCACCTTACCTGCTACCATTATAAACTGTAATTTCCACAATCCACATTGTTCCTTTATCCGTTCAGAGCTCTTTCCCAGAGCCAGTTTCTCTGTCTGGATTTTGGATGCAAAATCTCTGCATAAAGGCTCTGCCACTTCTGTATTCTATATAGTGCTGAGAAGGCTGTTGATGCTTCAATAAATATTAAATAGGGGGACTGGTAACAATCAAGTGCACAACACAGTTATAAAGAGCACAGCGGGCAGAATTGGTGAAATTTACACTAGAATCCAAAGGTGCCATCTTAAAAAAGGAAAATACTGTGTAGTTGCACCCTACACAGTATTTGTAGTGTAGGGAGCAGACATTCACTGGGAATAATTCTTTATTTTTTATTAAATGCTAACAAAATATAGACCTAATTTTGAAAAAAGTGCTCTCGCCTTTATTTGCTCTAAATACACCTTGCGTGGTAGTTTCAAGAAAAGCAAATAATTTTGACTGTGTGTCAGGAAAATAAGAGAAAAGAGAGCCTGTTAAGCTTGCCTCTTGTAAATTATTCATTGCAGGGTCAGATTTACTGCAGTCATTAGCTCCAGTGCTCCTGGTCTATGAATAGTCTCTTATGCACAGATGGTATTTTTGGAATCCAACGATCAGAATGAACCGTTTGGCTGTCAACCTTCTTAAGGAGGATCATGTCATCTCCCACGACGACTAAGATGTATGACTATATGCCTTTTTCTAGGGATACCATGTTTTTTAAAGTGCTAAAAAGGAGGCTACGATTTAAATGTGTATAATGTTTCTAGCTGGATGGGAATCTCATTTTGTAGTCTCCATCCATAAGAGCGTGAAGAGGCAGTCTGCAAAAAGAGCAATTGGAAAAGTCTTCTCCGTGGACAGGGCTGGGACCAACTGCTATTGGCTCCACTTTTCCCAGAAATGTCTACTGGCTTCCTGCATAGCTGCGTAAGAGGGAGAAGTAAGAAGAGCAAGATGCTCTCCATTGATTCAGCTGAGAGCAAATGCCATTCGGCTCCTCCTCCTTTGCTGGAGCTCTCTCCTGGATTCCATTAAGTAGCTTCATTGGAAAGTTTGGATGATTCTCCAACCAGTCTGTCCTCATTAAATGGATGAGGAGCAGCATGAGCATGCTGGAATTCTCTCCAACCCAAAGACCTGGTCTTTGCAGCCAGCTAAGGGGCCAGGTGAACAAATGCACAGATCAAATATGCCTTTTAACTAGTATTTAATCAGTGGTGTCATCTAAATGATTTAAGAACAGGTACTCACTTTTGATTGGCACGTGTCGGGACCCGCCCACCGGAAGTGACATCATAAGCCAGAAGTGAGGTCGTGGCAGGAAGTGACATGAAAAAAGCCCTTTTTGAGGCCTCAGATGATTTTAAACTGACCCAACACTTGCAACAGTATTCCACAGCACCCCCAGAACATGTTAAGGAGGCCTGGCATCATGTTAAAACCCCAGAGCAACTCATTTTTCAGTGGCAAGGAAAAGAAAGGCTCCGCTCGCTGCCTGCCTGCCTGGCTCTGAGAACATGCAGGCAACTCAAACATGCAGGAAATTCAAACGTTGCAGAGGGCGGAGTCGATGAGTGGGCGGGCGAATGGGCGGGGCCAGCTGTAATCCTAGAAACCGGTACTCGCGTACCCCCGTGTACCTCCTGCATGACATCACTGTATTTAATCCATATGCTTAGGGGTAGTTTGGATAAATGACCTTCTGCATGATTAAACAGCAGCTGGGTGGCACACCCATGCTCCTCCCCCCGCACAAGGAGGATGGGCCAGTTGGAGTGTTATCAGAACTGGTTCATTATGTCCGATGGTGAAAGAGTAGCCCTTGACTTTTTGTCTGTTCCTTTCTTTCTCAGTTTTGCCTTCTTTTAAATCACACCTTTAAATGATAAACTCTTTTTTTTTTAATTTGGCATATTCCAAATTCACTTTCACTTTCTTTTACTGGCTTTTCTAAAGTATCTATAGAAATGTATATGTGTGTGTGCACTCATTTGGAATTCCACCTCCATGGACAGACTTCTTTTATATATGCACATTGTATAAAGCCGTCGCAAAAGGTGCCCTGGCAGCACACAGAGTTTGGGACCGCGCATGTGCCTGTCCCACTGGTGGGATCCGCCATAGGATTGGGCTCTAAAGCTCTTATTTTAAAATAGAATGTTTTTTAAAAGTGAGGCAAGGCTTTGTACAATCCTGTGCATGTCTACTCAGACGTCAGTTCCATTGCAGCTTTTGGGACTCTTCAGCCTAGAAAAAAGGCGCCTGAGGGGGGACATGATTGAGACATACAAAATTATGCACGGAAGGGATAGAGTCGATAAAGGGATGTTCTTTTCCCTCTCTCAAAACACCAGAACCAGGGGGCATCCGCTAAAACTGAGGGTTGGGAGAGTTAAAACAGATAAAAGGAAGTACTTTTTTACCCAGCGGGTAGTTAATCTGTGGAACTCTTTGCCACAGGAGGTGGTGATGGCATCTGGTCTTGATGCCTTTAAGAGGGGATTGGACAGATTTCTGGAAGAAAAGTCCATTGTGGGCTATAGGCAATGATGGGTTGTAGCCTCCTTACACTAGTAGTAGGCTACTTCAGAGTACTGGGTGCAAGGGAGTGGCAACAGGATGCAAGCATCTTGTTGTCTCATGCCTCCCTGGGGCACCTCGTGGGCCGCTGTGAGATACAGGAAGCTGGACTAGATGGGCCTTTGGCCTGATCCAGCAGGGCTCTTCTTATGTTCTTATGTGTTCAATAGGGCTTACTCCCATGAAAGTGCGTTTAGGATCCCAACCACAGTTTATGAAAAACAAAGCCAAAGAGTAGGCTCTTAAGACAACCATGGTTACAATGCATGGTTGGCAGCTTTTTCAGTGTTTGTGCCTTGTTAGCATATATTTAGGCCTCTCTAATTATTTTTCTGAGTTATCTGTCTCAGATAGGGAAATATTCACCGCTTTGTGATTTCAAATGATGCCTTCAGCATGCTGAGCAGGAAGCTATGCTGAAGTGCTTGCTGATTGTCATTTATGCCTTCGTGCCCAGGGAGAAGTGGAGGTTATTGTACACTGTGAGTTGCGCTGCTTTGTGTATACATTCCTTGGGGCAAGTTTTTGGAGAAGAATTTGGGACAATATTTCATTTTAAATAAAGTTAAGAAAATTTGCTCATTGAGAACTGAATGCTTACAGTTTTTGTGTTTGTTGGTGCCAAGACTTTGAAATAAATTGGTTCTGGATAAGCTGATGTGAAAGTGCAATTTTTTATACTGCATGGTGTACATACTTCCTCCTCCCCTTCTTTTGCCCTCACAACAACTCTGTGAAATACCTGAGGCTGAGAGATAGTAACTGGCCCAATGTCACCCAGGAAACGTCAATGCTGAGCTGGGGTTTGAATGTGGATCTTCCAGGTCTAAGATGTAATGGCTCCTTCCGCATTCTGCATTCCTTCCGCAATTTATGTGTACACTTTTCCTGCATTATTAAAGACTAATGGTTTTTAACAAACTACCCTATATACTTAAGTATAAGTAAACCTTTATGCCTGAAAATTAACACTGAAAACATGGATCGACTTATACATGGGTCAATATGGTCAGCTGGGGGCTGGGCAAAGAAGCAGAAAGCAGGGGCGGGTTAGAAAAACATGCAGCCATTTTACTTGTAATTGTTCTCGGGCAGCAACAGATCACAAGCAAAATCTGGTAGCCATTTTCCTTCTCCAAACAGGCAGAGAGGTGAAAGTGCTTATGGGTATGAAGAAAATTGGGAAGTTTCCCAGGCGCTATGTCCCCTTTAGGGAGACACCCCAGTTGCCAGAACCTCGTAGCTAGGCAGAGAGCCTGGCTGTTAAACCAGAGGAAGCGAGACAGGGCTGTGGAATTCGGCATTCTAGCGTAGAGGTAAAGAGACACGGACACAGAGCTTTACCATGTAGAGATTTTGTATTGGGAGTTCTTCAGGAGTCAGGCAGAAATGGTTAGACAAGAGACACAGTTCAAAGTCAACATTCCAGTACACAGTCAGATAGCAGCTTGCAGCAAAATAGGTCTTACAGATGTTGTTACAATTTGGCAGCATGCCCCCCTCCTTCCACCTCAACCCACACTAAGAGTCAGCTGCCCAGCTCTTAAATACTACTGTGGGCCCAATCAGTTTCCTACAACCCATGGTATTGGGTATGTGCAGAATTGAACGTAGGCACTTTCACAGCTGCTTGCTGCTCTGAAGCCAGCTTGCACACAGGTGTGACTGATGGATGGCCTCATGCCAAGGCTATTGTTCCCAGAGCAAAAGAGTAACCCAGGTCTGGACTCCTGAGCCAGGCCTGACAATGGAAATTGTAGTCATTATGAGGGATGCTGCTATGTAAGTGCTGTACTGTATTCCTTAGAAAGCCTACCACTCCCATAAGCACCTTCATCCTTCTTGTTTGGAGAATAGCTTCATTTCTGTGCTGCCTCAGAAGAAAGTGAAATGGCTCCATTTTTTGGTTGGCTGTCTGTTGCTGCCTCAGAACAATTCCTGGTAAGTCATTTTCAAATAATTCCATAAACACCCCCCTCCATGTTTTATCCTCTACTTATCTACAGTTTATAGCAAGTTCTATTATCTTTGGCATAAAACTTGCCCTCGACTTATCCATGAGATTGACTTATACATGAATATATGCGGTAGTTCCTTGGTTGTGATGGCTGGTACATCTGCAAATAGGCACATGTGCAAGAAAACACTTTTCAGTAAGATACATGGTGATACTATGTGTACTAAGAAGTAGTCCCAAAAGGGTCAGTGAGTGTTTCTAGAATTTAACATTCTCTAGATATAAGAGTGCCTATATCTTCAGTGAGGAAGCACCACGTACAGAAAATCTTGAAGAATTTTGCGTATTTAAATGCATATGAAAATCCTTCCATAATACAGAGTGATTATCCCTTATGCAGACAGCTTGGGACGGGAAGATGTTTGGATTCCAGATTTCAGTGTAATTGCATAAATACAGAAATATTGCCTTCTTTCTATAGAAAGTTTTTTTTTAAGTATTGGACAAAGATACCTGGATTTCAGAACAGTCTGGATTTTGGATGTCTGGATAAGGGATAATCTACCTGTAGCATGATATCTATTCATAGATTATTGGGATCAAAATTTGGTGAATTCTGATCCAAGAAAAGGATCCAAGACCCTGGGGTAACTATGTAACAAGTTCCATGTGGTCTGCAGATGCCTATTTTAAATAGAAGTGGTTTCTTTGTCTCCTGATAGTTTAAAAAAATAGGAATAAAACATTTAAATGTTGAGACTAGGGGCCCAAGCCTCTCCAACCTTCCAGCACCGATGTAGCCACAATGCAGCACTGAGATAAGGGAACATATATTTCCTTACCTTGAGAAAGCCTCATGTGTCCCCCCCCCCAAAAAAAAATCTATATATATAAAGAAGAGCCTGGGTGTGTGTGTATGTATGTATGTATGTCTCGCATAGGCTCCTCAACGCCTGGAGCGATCGGCACGAAACTCGGCAGGCATACACCTTGCGGCCGGGCGACAAACACTGCGGGGGTCGGGCCCCCCTAGCGCCCCCGGGGGTGGGGGTACGCATGGGTCCCCGCATGAAAACGGTCAAAAACGGCGGAAATCGGCATCAAATCCACAGTTTCCGGGGTCGCCGAGATGAGTGATGACGCTCCCGATGCCATAAGAGTCCGGGTTCAGCCCCCCCTCAACATGGGGGGCAAGAAGGGGTGCGAAACAAAACATCCGCCATGACCCGCTGTGACGCCTGGACCGATTGGCGCCAAACTCGGCATGCGGAAGCCTAGCGGCCTGGCGACAAACACTGAGGGAGTCGGGGCCCCCTAGCGCCCGTGGGGGTGGGGGTACGCGGGGGTCCCCGCGTGAAAACGGTCAAAACTGGCCAATATCGGCGTCAAATCCACAGTATCCGGGGTCGCCGAGATGAGCGGTGCTGCTCCCGATGCCGTTGGAGTCCGGGATCAGCCCCCCCTCAACGTGGGGGGCAAGAAGGGGTGCGGAAGAAAACGTCTGCCATGCCCTGCTGGAACTCCCGGACCGATTGGCACCAAATGCGGCATGTGGAAGCCTAGCGGCCTGGCCACAAACACTGCGGGGGTCGGGCCCCCCTAGCGCCCCCGGGGGTGGGGGTACACGGGGGTCCCCGTGTGAAAACGCTCAAAAACGGCCAATATCGGTGTCAAATCCGCAGTTTCCGGGGTTGCTGAGATGAGCGGCAACGCTCCCGATGCCGTCGGAGTCCGGGTTCAGCCCCCCCCTCGACGTGGGGGGCGAGAAGGGGTGCAAAACACAACGTCCACCATGCCCCGCTGTGACACCTGGACCGATTGGCACCACACGCGGCATGCAGAAGCATCGAGTCCGTAGGTTCCGGGGTCGCCAGGACGAGTGGCGACACTCCCGATGCCGCTGGAGTCCGGGTTTGGGGCCCCCTCAGCATGAGGGGCCAGAAGGGGTGCAAAACAAAAAGTCCGCCATGCCGTGCTGGAACGCCTGGAGCAACGTGCACCAACCCCGGCACGCACGTGCATTGCGGCCTGTCGACAAACACTGCGGGGGTCAGCCCCCCCAGCACCCTCGGGGTGGGGGTCACAGGGGGCCCCACGTGAAGATGGCTGAAAATGGCCAAAATTGGCATCGACTCCATAGTTTTCGGGGTCGCCGAGATGAGCAGCGATGCTCCCGACACAGTTGGAGTCCGGGTTTGGGCCCCCCTCGACGTGGGGGGCGAGAAGGGGTGCGAAACAAAAGGCCCACCATGCCCCACTGTGATGCCTGGACCGATTGGCACCAAACTCGGCATGCAGAAGCCTCGCGGCCTGGCCACAAACACTGCGGGGGTCAGGGCCCCGTAGCACCCCCGGGGGCAGGGGTACGCGGGGGTCCCCACATGAAGACAGCCGGAAACGGCTGAAATCGGCATCGAGTCCACAGTGTCCAGGGGCGCCGGGACAACCGGCGACGCTCCTGACCCCATTGGAGTCTGGGTTCGGACCCCCCTCAACGTGGAGGGCAAGAAGGGGTGCAAAACACAACGTCTGCCATGCCCTGCTGGAACGCCTGGACCGATTGGCACCAAAGGCGGAAGCCTAGCGGCCTGGCCACAAACACTGCGGGGGTTGTGGCCCCCTAGCACCCCCGGGGGCGGGGGTGCATAGGGGCCCCTTTGTGAAAATGGTCGAAAATGGCCAAAATCGGCATCAAATCCGTAGTTTCCATGGTCGCTGGGACGAGCGACAACGGTATCAACGCCATCAGAGTCCGGGTCTACCCCCCCCTCAGCGTAGGGGGCGAGAAGGTGTGCGAAACACAATGTCTGCCATGCCGTGCTGGAACGCCTGGAGTGATGCGCAGCAAACTCGGCATGCGCGTGCCTTGCGGCCTGGCGACGGACACTCCGGGGTTCAGGCCCCCTAGCGCCCCGGGGGGGGTGGGCTGCCCCAGGGCCCCTGTATGAAAATGGTCAAAACTCCCCCCTCGACATGGGGGGCAAGAAGGGGTGCGAAACGAGACATCCGCCATGCCCCACTGCGACACCTGGAGTGATTGGCGTGCGTATGCCTTGCGGCCTGGCGACAAACACTGCGGGGGTCAGACTTCGCTAGCACCCCTGGGGGTTGGGGTACGTGGGGTTCCCATGAGAAGATGGTCGAAAATGGCTGAAAACGGCATTGAATCCATAGTTCCCGGGCTCACCGGGGCGAGTGGCAACACTCCCGACGCTGTTGGAGTCCGGGTTCGGCCCCCCCTTGGCATGGTGGGCAAGAAGGGGTGCGAAACACAACCTCCGCCATGCCCTGCTGGCATGCCTGAACCGATCGACACGAAACCTGGCATGCATACACCTTGCAGCCTGGTGACAAACACTGCGGGGGGCAGACCGCCTTAGTGCTCCCGGGGGTGGGGGTATGTGGGGGTCTCCACATGAGAATGGTCAAAAATGGCTGAAATCCGCGTCGAGTCCGTAGTTCCCAGGGTCGCCGAGACGAGCGGCGACACTCCCGACACAGTTGGAGTCCGGGTTCAGGCTCCCCTCAGCGTGGGGGGCGAGAAGGGGTGCAAAACGAAATGTCTGCCATGCCATGCTGGAATGCCTGGAGCGATGCGCACCAAACCTGGCAAGCGCGTGGCAACAAACACTGTGGGGGTCAGGCCCCCCCAGCCCCTCCGGGGGTGGGGGTATGCACAGGGCCCTGCAGAAATCGGTTGAAAACAGCAGTAATTGGTGTTGAATCTGTAGTTTCCGGAGCCGCCGAGGTGAGTGGCGATGCTCCCAATGCCATGGGAGTCTGGGTTCAGGCCCCCCTCAGCGTGGGGGCGGGAATGGGTGCAAAACAAGATGTCCGCCATGACCCGCTGCAACGCCTGGAGCGATTGGCACCAGACTCGGCATGCGCATGCCTTGAGGCCCGGTGACAAAAACTGCAGGGGTCAGGCTCCACTACCACCCGCAGGGGTCGGGTGCACGGGGCCCCCTGCATGAGAATGGTCAAGAACGGACGAAATCGGCGTCAGACCCATAGTTTCCGGGGTCGCCGAGGCCTGAGGCAGAGGGCCAAGGCAGGGGGCGAGGCAGGGGGCCTGAAGTGAAGACGGCCGAAAATGGGCGAAATTGGCATCGAGTCCATAGTTTCCGGGGTTGCCGAGGAGCCCGGTGACGCTCCCGACGTGGTTGGAGTCCGGGTTCGGCCCCCGTCGGCGTGGGGGGCGAGAAAGGTGCAAAACTCATAAACTCTGGAAGATCATTTTGTTGCCCGGGCAACGCCGGGTAACAAAAAGCTAGTAATAATAATTAAAAAAAAAGAAAACCAGAATGCAATACTCATACCCATTGGCACAGCTGCATCAGACCTGGAAAGTTGGATAGGATTGGACCCTGAGACATAGAACATGACATCAGAAAAAGAAGTACCCTTTTCTACCGTTCGCAGAATAGTAAAAGAGAGCATGATTCTGTTAACTCACTTGATATTATGGCAAGTAAGGTACCCGCATTATTTTTGATCACTTTGGTATCTCACTGAAATAATCTAAACATGGGAAGAATTTTACTTTAGACTGAAGAAGAAAATCCATTTTGGCTGTGTGTCATTTGCTGTGACCTCCAGAACTCTGAAATGTACCTTAGAATTTGCTGAAATTGCTCTGGCGGAGATGGTTTTGCTGTCACAAAAGTTGCCCTTAGGCATTTTAAGGAAAAAGTGAAGGGCAGAACATAGTCTCATTTACTTACTTACAGTATTTATCTGCTGCTTTCTTCCAAGGCATTTGAAGGTAGCTCAAACAAGAAGAGATAAGCAGGGGCTGAATCACAGCCAAGCTAAACATTACATCAAGTACGTCATTAAACATTTTCTCTCCTTTTTTTCTAAGCAGGAGCTTATCAAATTGTGATCATAGCTTGGGAGGATAGCCGTTTAACTTATTTGATCTGAATGGGGCCCTCAATAGCCCAATTGGTTCCATAAGGAAAATGCCCATGAGATCTTTCAATCTGGAACAAAAAATTCCCACGATGCCATGGTCTCAGTTTTGGCAGCACAGACTGGCAGCAGCTCACTGGCATAGCTAATGAAAATGTAGCTCAGTACAGAGGGCAAAATATTGCCCTCATAACATCATAACAGGAAGTGACATCACAGATTTTACATTTATTTTCTTTTTGGCCATAACTTTTGATAGAATGAAGATATTACACTCTGGTTTGTTTCACTGCATTCTGCATTAAATTACCTTGGTATACAACATGATGGGATTATTTGTACTTACCAAGGTTTTCACAATTTTGGCCACTAGTGTCAAGCTCAGCTTGTTGTTCCCCTGAAGCTTGTTGCCCGGTGCAATTGCACCCCACTGCTCTTTTTTAGCTACGCCCCTGCAACAGCTCTCCAGGATTCCAGAGAGCATTTTTCCTACCAGAAGTTGCCAGGAATAGAACCAGAAACCTTCTATATGCAAACCATTGCTCTATCACGGAGCCAGTCCCTCCACTTATATCCACCTCGCAAAGAATGGGAGAGCCAACCAATTCTTGCTGATGCATGATGCCGTGTTTATTTCAGAGTGGGGTATTTCTTAAGAATAGCTTCAACAAGGTCACATATTCTACTTTTGTGGGATACATTTCAGAAGTGTTCCACTTTCTGAATTCCTCCTAAAATTGATCTGAAAAACACTGGAATATCAAGAAATATTTTGCAAAAATCAGCCTTGATCTGATTCTCCCAGGAAAGCTGGGAATGGACAAACTCTTAAAACCAGGTGTTGTCTTGGATTCCTAGGAATGTGGTAAATTTGCCACTAATATGCACATTATATTCATAGATCGGTCGTCATATTGACAAGATGTGGACATTTTAGGTTTTTACTTTTAAAAAAATCAGGAAACATCTTTCCATAGAAATTAAACAGCCAATCAGGTATCTCTTGTATGCAGTTCATTATTACTTGTATTTCACATTTTATATGTTCAATGCTTATTGTCCACTTGGAAAAAGCAAATAATGTTCAGTGACAGAACACACTGAGATTAGTAATTACGTTATATATTTGGGTTCAGAAATTTGTGGCTCACACTCATCCAGAAGATTAAAATAATGGCTTTTTTCTGCTCTGTTGCAGCCACCTTTTGAAGTATATGCACTATGCAGAACTCAGGTTGTGCATTGTGAATGGCAAACCACCTTTTAAGACTATGAGCTATGGCTTCTGCAGTGCCCTTGCTAGTAAAGTAATATCTCTTCCAAATGTGCTACTTTGTATCTTTTGAACATCATGTTTAGTGCAGATTATGAGACTCCCAACCCCCTTCAGGAAATGCTCACATGTTTTGGAGAGACTGTTGGGACGCAAGACTCAGGCTCACTGATTCAACACATCACATCTTTGCAAGCTGAGCAGTAACTTTGCTGATCCCTATATTCTGTTCATCCACTGGGAGAACTGGGGAGAGGAATGGAAATCACTAGGTTGCACAAAATGCACATAACACAATTCATGCAAAAGAATGTTGCTTAAAATTCATGTGGTGTCTTCTTATGGTATTGCTTCCTATCCTTGCTATTTATCTTATTCCTTGTTATCTTTGAAAAGGTATGGAAGCTCTGGTGCAAATGCACCCCTAGGGTTCATAGTGAGGTAGCACTGTGCTGTCATACCATTAGGTTTAAATATCCTACAGACTTAGGCTGTCTGCGTTTTACCAGATATGCCTTTAGCAGTGCAGTAGGCAGAAATCCAACTGGTTCAGTGGTTTTCCTCAAATCTAGGGTAACTTCATCGGCTGAATTTCTGCATGTTAGCAGCACAGGAGCCCTCCTAGAAAGTGGGAAGAAAGCCAGCAAATCTATGATTCTGTTTGGGTTTGTTCTGCCTTTTTCCCCTACCATGGAAATCTGCAGATCATTGTTAAGTCTAGGACCTAGCGGCATCTGGCAAATTCAAGGTGGAGGCTTTAAGTCATAATTAAATATTTTGGAACTTGCATCTAGCCTGGCAGGGCTCCAATACCAGCATATGCCAGAGGAGCTGAAGGGTTGTTCCGATGCCCAGATACCAAGAGCTGCCAAGGGGTTGGCCCAGCAGCTGTGGCTATTAAGAGTGCAGCTTGCCCACTTGTTTCCAAAGAACATTTCATGGGATAAAAGGCTGGACAAAGAAGAGCCGCTGTGTTGGAGCCATATCAGGCAGGTTTCTCTGACACAACGAAATTGCCAGTTAATTCCTCAAACCAATTTTTCAGAGGCTTTATGAGTAGAGGTGTTTGAAAACAGTGTTATTTACCTTAGTCAGCCCATTGTGTTCACAGGCCTGTGCTGAAGCTGGTGACACCCGTGGCTCCAGCAGCTCAAAATGGTGACTGCTGGATCCTAAGACCACAGAGGCTACCACCCAGTATATAGCGGGCGGGCTTTCGCCGTTACGCAACAGAACGCAGCGATCGCGCTGCCGCTCACCCGGAAGACACGCCCAGCGTACCGGTAGGCTGACACTACTGCTACCACCTCCCCAGGGCCTCCTTGGAGTGTTTCTTTCCTTACCTCAGGTAACAACTGCTGTGCCCAGGTTTGAATGGGTGTAGAGCTGAAGAGACCCTTGTCAGGCTGCCCGGATTGGAGGGGGGGCTAGGTTTGGGCAGCAGAAGCTATCGCCATCCCCACCACCTTGCAGGCCCAATCCTCCCCTCTCCCATCCAGTTCCAATCTCCCCTCACCTTCCTATACCTTTGTCCTGCTCTCCCACACCCTAACAAGTCTCACCACCACCTGGCAGTGTTGCTTACCCCAGGCAGTGATGCAGCATCCTCTTCAGCAGCGTCATGTTGCAGGAACACTGGGCGGGAGGAACGGATGAGTGGCAGCCTGCCCGTTGCGTACCGCTCCGTTTCACCATCTTCCCCGCCCCCGCGGGGGCGGGGAAGACGGCAAAACGGAGCGGTATGCAACGGGCGGGCTGCCACTCACCTGTTCCTCCCGCCCAGCTTTCCGGCAGCATGACGCCGCTGATCCTCTTCAGGCACTGACGCTCAGCACTGGCTGACAGGGGCCCAGTGTCACACTATCTCCTCTCCAGGTGCCGTAAATGTGCCGTATGGCTTGTTTACGACACTGAGAGTGGTGGTACAAGCATACCAGCAATGATAACAGGCTCAGGATTGAGTCCTCGGCTGTAAACCTATCTTACTAACTGGAAACAAACACCCTTATTTATGCCTAATCTGGCTTTGGATTCTTAATTAAGAAACACAAAACTCAGGCAAAATTAAAGAACTGAACATTTGTTAGAAAGCTTCACACATGTCAGTTGCACAGGTAGCCCAGGGCTGTGACACAGGCATAAATGCAAGTCAGAATTCATTTAATATTGTAATTCAATTCTATTAGTTTTTAATTGAATTCTCCTTCAGCCAATATTTGCAAATGAAAACTCCTGGTTTAGTTTTATAGGAAGCCATCTCCCAGTGTGAAAAGTCTGAAGTAATCAGCTCAGTGCAAGAGCTTCTGGAATGTCAAGAATTATGATAATGGAATTAGTAGCCTTTTTAACCTGCTCGGTGGAATGTGATTTTTGTGAACTGTGTCCAAAAAGCTGTGCAATAAGGTATGCTGGATGACTATAATAATAATAATAATAATAATAATAATAATAATAATAATAATAATAATAATAATAATAGTTGAAAGGGAGAGATTTTGAACATACTTTTCAAGGCAATGAACATACTTTTTCGCCTTGGTATTTGCCTCTTTCTGGTCAGACGCGTACCCTGAAGGTCAATTCATCAGAAGGCTGAAATCGGGATTTTCAAGGCTCATCTGCTTCAGATGAAAGAACACACTTCAGCTGCTTTGACGGAGGGGCAAAAAGAGGCTCATTGTAAAGAGGGAGATCATTGTTAGGGTGGGGAGAAGGCGCAAATATTGGGAACCTGCTTTGGGGCGAGACTTTGCATCCCTGTTTTCCATACACCGACTCCTCCTTCCTCCTGAGGTGACCTGTCTGCCTGGAAGGAAGGAAGGAAGGAAGGAAGGAAGGAAGGAAGGAAGGAAGGA
>JAJKFI010039873.1:0-29455 GCA_029204185.1 Lerista edwardsae | reverse complement strand
GGTCTCCAAGCCCCCAACTCTGCTACTATTTACACAAATACACAACACAACTTGCACGTAGCTTCACTTTGGGTGCCCGACTGCCCATCTGGGCAAGAAGAGGGGTATACATGGAATAAATAATGCCTATCATAACTCCTTCCAAGAGCACTTGTTGAAACTGAAGGGGTGTTTTCCCCTTCTGAATTAGGGAAGGGGTCTCCCCACTTTCATTATGCATCCTGAACGAGCATAGCAAATCCAGCTCCCCGCCTCTTGCTGCACACCCTGCAGACCTGACTCTGCACCCAGCCTTAAGGGTGGGTTGTGCCTTTCAATAGTGATAGGAGCACCAGAAGGTGTGTGGGGGGGGGAAGAGAAAAAGAAAGCAGCAGGTGAAGACCCTCCATTGCTTTTAGGTTTTCATATCTCCTGTATGCCACCCTGGTGGTCCCTATGGGGATGGAGGGGGGGTAGAGTTTTACATAAATAAATAACTCCCTTCCCAGCCAGAAATGAGTGCCCAGATCGCGCCTGCCTCCTTCTTTATCCTCACAAGCCACCCTCAAATTTCTGCACATCCATAAATTGTCTTACCAGCATGATGTATGTCGGAAGCTAAAGAAAAAGGTTCCATGCTGCTTCTGCGGCTTGAATTATAGTCTATGAGTCTTTGCTGAAAGAGGCTATTTGGGTAAATTTCTACTCTCTGCTCCCAATTGATTACCCATCTCGGCTCTCCTAAATCTCTTTGTTTTAGAAAACGCAGGAGGAGAACAAAAGCAATTGTAGCAATGAAAGCATTAAGGCCTCAGCCCCATAACAGGTGGATTTGCCGACTGGGCAAGAGGCACTTCTTCAAGTGGTGCTCCTCTTACATTTAGCAGGGGGAGAGCAATTGTCCCTCTTCACTCCTGCGGCAGTGCCTTTTCTAGTGGCTGTTGTGGTGGTGTTCGGCATTTTCTTTTTGGATTATCAGCCCTTTTGTGACAGGGAGCCATTTAACATCATCATAATCATCGTCGTCATTCATTCATTCATTCATTCATTCATTCATTTATTTGTGAACTTTCTGTTGATCAGTATATAAATACTGTGGATGGATGGATGGATGGACGGACGGATGGATTTTTAAAAAAAAACTTGAGAAGACTACAAGAGCTGGTGAATGAAAAGCTTGTGGAGACAGATCACTTCTTGTCCTTTCAAATTCAGAATCTTGGCATCAGAATTCTTTTCTACCTTTGAGGATGGGGGAAAAGACATGGGCCCCCCATATCTTCCCTTGTAAGAGAAAAAAACTGGAAATTTGAGTGGAGAAAGGACTTTAGCGGGGTGGGAGAGAAATGCATTAGCTTGGTCCAGATTTCTTTTTCAGTCTGATTTTTTGTAAAGCTGTTATGGGGTACCAAAATGGAGTGCAACTGTGCAGATGGAAGGTGATCTTTAGCACTGCCCTTATTGCAATGCAATCAATATCACATCCTCCTGCCCGGGCTAACTTTAATAGGAAAAAATTTCTATTGGTTTTTCAGTGTAAGGTTTTTTCCTAGGTAAAATATTATGGGGTTGTGCCTGATCAAGATTGGAACTGCAGAGAGACCAGCTCTCCCCACTGCAGTTTTCCCCTCTCTCAGATGTAAAAGTTTGTGTTACCCCATCTGGTGGGCCTGGTCTCCAATCGGCCTGCAGAGTACAGTGGATGCTGTATCAGTGTCCCACAATGTGCAGGCTGGCCCAGGATAGGATTGGGCTGCTTAGACTTGCAGACTGTCCTGTTCGGTGGAAAAGAAAACAAGTGTTCTGCACTTCTGCAAGTGCAGAAGAAAGAATCACAGAGCTCTGGCTAATGTGTATTTGAGCTTAAGAAGCATTCCAATGAGTACAACAGAGCAATTCCTATGACAGCGTTGTTATCTGACTATAAATCGACGATGCTTATCATTCCAGTTTACATTTTCACACAGATTGTGGATTGATGAGGAGAATTGAATGGGCAGATGTTGACTAATCTGTAAACACTTAATTAGATCTTGAGATGTAGTTTCAAGTTTGAAAAGGAGGTTGAATGCAAGGGTTTTATCCTCCACCAAAAAGAGCATTTCAGACTTCTTTCCTTATGGTTCTTTGCCTGACAGAGTAGGAAACCAGAATGTTTGCCAGATGAGGAGAACAACTTAAGATGTGAGTGATTACATTTATTTGATAATAAATATTTCAAATTAAAGTCCTTCTTGTTACCAATTGCAATTAAATTAACACCTTTTTTAAAAAAATGTCACCGAAATTCCTAGAATTGAATGTGCATCTCTTTTCTTCTTCTTTAAAAACATAAAGGTTGTCTTAAAACAAGATTAATCTACAGATTGGTTGAAGAATTACCAATGTTCTGTTCTGTACTGATGGAACACTACCAAAGGAAATGCTTTATGCCCATGTTCTGGCAATCTCTGAAATGGTTCACATAATGCACTGACATTTTGGATTCTGGTTAAAGTTTCAACACAAGAATTCACATACTAGAAAACTGATGTCATTCATCTCAGTGTCCCCACATATTATTATTTATTATTTGAAGAATTTGTATGCCACCTTTCCCATGCCAAAGCAAATGCCCTAGGTGGCTTACATGGGCAAGCTGTTCTAAACATCCATTTTTCACTGTTGTTCTTACAAATATGCAGTATTCTGTGATTCACCAAATCCTCAGTCCCTGATGTGCCCTTTACAGTGTGGTTCTCTCCTCTGGCTATGCGCCATCAAGCTTCAGCAGGCAATTGTAAGTCCAGCCTGGACAGGTCCTCAAGGTCGTACTCCATTTTTTTGCCGGCTGGTCTTTTCACACACTCCTGCAACACTCACTTGTGGTGACTAATCATCTTATCAGCACCTTCGTCCTGCCACAACAACAGCTTGTCACAGCCTGACATTCCATCTCCCATCCAAAAACAAGACCATGGAGTCCCCTGCTTAGCTTCAGGCAGTACCCGCAGCTCAAGCATCAGTCCACACCTCCTGACTAGCCCTTATTGTCCCTATACCTGTCTTCCCCAAGTGAAGTTTCAATTGTTGGTATGTAGCCATATCATGCTTTCCTTGTGATTTCCCTCCTGTACTAAGGAAAGGTACAGGGTGCAGACGACTGGCTCCTATCTTTTCCCATCAAAATGTGGAATTTTTAGAGTGCAAATAGATGCAGGAGATCCTTGATTTCAGGGAGGTGCTAGGTGGGATGGGGTTTTGGTACTATAGGAAAAGGGTTTTCGGCATCTAAATGTGTGCTTGTGGTGTGGTGTGATTTTCTCTTTTCCACGAGGCAGAAAATGTCTGCTATGACTTGGAAAACTCATTTCCAGTGTCAGATCACAAGGTGCTTTCCTTTGTACAGTCTGTCCCCACAAAACAAGGAATGGTGATTAGTGGCACCTGCACATGATTGGCTATGCACATGGAGACCATGGTGCTTAATAGTCTGAATGGTGAATGCGAAGACTTTGCATGCCAGCCTTCCCTCTGCATGGCCATCAACTGAAGCACCTGCTATTTTGAATGGAACTTGAGAACACAAGGAATATTTTAGATGGAAGGAGACTTGAAAAAGATGCAAAATTAATTGTCAAATAAGAACCAACCTGATTAATAAGTATGATAGCGTGTTTAAAACTAGCCAGTTTATTTGGGTAATATGATTGCTATCACCACTGGTTCTTTCTCAGCTTAACCATTATTATTTGAAGAATCTGCATATTTCTGTATACATACGAAATGACTCCAGTAGGAAGTCTCTGGAAAAACCTAGAGCATAGCAATACACACGTCAAGGTATTTAGAGAACAAGAGAAGATGTGGTGATTTTGAGCATATTAAAGATTCATTAGGTAAGGCTGAGTTTAATCAGGTCGTGAAGCCAGAGAGACTTATGGCCCGGTTCTATTCAGATGCGGTGCCAATGGTACATGAATGCCAGAGCATCATCCATCATATCCAAAGCCCAATATGGCAACAACACACTGACAGGGCAATTGGGGCAAGTAGTGCCAATTTCCAAGTCTGCCCTGGCAAAGCAATGCTGGCTCGGCCCTTTCCAGGAACATCCCCAGCATCTATGGGAACATATGCTAGTATCCATGAAATGGCATCTTGATGGCAGCATGTCATTGTGGTGACACATGTCATCACTGACACATCGATGGGTCATCCGTGTGATGTCCATGTGTCATCTTGGTGAAGATGGCATTACCCCGAACAGACCTCCAGCAGCTTCCCTGGCCCCACAGGATATAGCAGCAGCCATTTCAGTGCCACTGTACCACTGAGAGCTGAGGAAATGTAGCATTGGGCTATACTAATCAGAATGTGCTGAGTACAACAAATAACGCCATTTTGAAACACATCTACTCATAATCAAACTTCTTCCCCAGTTTCCACTTGCAAAGAAGGGAGTGATGATCTGCAGTGCTCTTTCCCTGATTCAGAGCTCTGTAGGGCTCCTAGTAGCTGTAACCAGCACATTGTGACATGAAGACATTCTGTATGTGCTCAGATGTTCTCTTGTCCTTTTTAGTATAAGCATGTCAGGGCTGTATTCTGAACTGAGGCCTAGAATAAATCAAACACTGAGGAATAAACCACTAGGAGCATATCCTATCCTGGTTTCTAATGAAAAGTTTAAATTGCAAAATGGGGGTTATTGCAATAAATATTGGGATGGGGGGAAAAAGAATAAGACCTCAGATTTTGTTGTAGTGTTTTGAGCTTAAACAGAAGATCCTTTTAAATGTTTCTGCAACATGCACTGCTCTGAAAATATGTCATTCCTCTAAAGCAGTGTCAGTAGACGTTGTCCTTAAAATGATGCAGCCCAATGTCTCTGTCAATCTCCTTTCTGCCACTAACTCTGCATGCAGATATGTCTCGTGGGAGAACAAGGCATGCCAAACACGGTTATCCTTGAGTAAGAAGCCTGAAATGGTTGTGTTACCAATGTGACCCGCAGGCAGGTGACCAGGGCTCTGTATCCCCTTGGGGTTGCTGCTGTCCTCGTGACGGATTATGAAGGGAAGCCATGGCTTTTCTGACATAGGAAAGTCACATCCGATCATTTCACTTCTCCCAAACTAAGAAATCAGCGCTGTGTGGTGACCCTGATGCAAAAAGTCAACCATTTCAGTGAAGTATTCTTAAGGCCCTTCACTTCCTCAGTGCAATTAGCAACATTTGAATAAATTCAGACCTCTTCCGTTAAATATGACCAGTTGCAGAACTTGATGGCGGACCATTTATTCTTAATAGTTTTCCTTAACAAATTCAGTAATGTCTGAAGCTCTCTCTTTTTTTTTCCTCCCCTAAAACTGTACCCAAGCATGCCACTATCTAGAAAAATTGCAAGGCAATACCTGGTTGTATTGACTCAGTTCAGGTATCAAACCAAACTACAGTTTGCATTTGCGACAGTTGAGTTTGTTGACAGTTGAAACCATGGGTTGAGGTTCCAAACAGAGGTAAACCATCTCTATTTGTTTTCCATTTGCTCAGCACTTGGGTCTGTAAGTGCAATGGCCTTTGAGGGGATGGTTCTGTTCTGTTCGTATGTTATGTTGTACACAAGTATGGAGTGTCTACATGTGGGATCTAACACAGACCTATCATTATTTATTTGAAGGATTTATATCACCTTTCCCATGCTGAAGAAAATGCCCAGGGTGGTGGTTTACATAGTCAGGCAAATCTAAACCACAATTTTTCAATGAGTTTTTTTTTTTACAATAATTGTTCTGTGGAATCTTCAGTCCATCAGATGTTGTCCATCCTAGTCCAGCCATCCTCCTGGCTGTTCTCTGCACTTTCACAGTAGCTGTGGTTGGGGCTCAAGATGTTATCCAATTGTAGCTTATTCTTCTGCAATCCACACATTCCACGCTCTCTCAGGGTGCAATCCTAAACAGCGCCGGACAGCGCCGTATCTGACACTGTTTAGGAGAGGCTGGAGCTTCCCTGCGGCAAGGGAACGTGCGCTCCCTTACCACAGGGGAGGCTCCAGCCTCCCCTATGCGCTCCTCGGATCTGCGCCCGATAAAGAGCTGTTTTGCAGGTGCAGAGGAACATGGACAGGAGTGGCCCGAATTGGGGCCGCCCTGCCCAGGAACAGGCATTAGGATTTGGCACTATGGCCATCCTGTGTCACAACCCCTGTCTCCTCCCACTGTGCTGCTCAGTTATGCCCCTGGAACACCTCTGGATCACCCTCGCAGAGGCCCTGCGCTGACCAGGCGATGCGGGTGCTCGACTGGTGCACAGCTGGCGCTGCTGATGGTCGTGGCAGCGCCCGAGTGTTGGCGCTGCCACTTGCACTGGCCGAGCACCATAGCGCCAGTGCAGATGCGCTTTACAGCACGTTCGTGACAACGTTCGGCAGGTGCAAGAGCGCAGCGCTGGCACTAAGGGAGGGTATAAGATTGTGCTGTCAAAGTGAGAAATTTCATGCTAAGTATTAGCGATGCAGAGACACCGGAAGTTTTGCTATTGAGAAATGAGGAACTCTTCCTATCAGCCATATTGCTTTTCTCTACTGTATGGTTTTTAAAAGTGACAACTGTTGTTACTGATCTGTTTGTTGACAGAGAAGAGCGATAGTGGCTTAACGGTAGGGGCTGTATGTCAATGAAAGGAGAATACAAGAGCAATTTACTCCGTTTTTACCAGACAGCACTTCAGGTGATAGAAGCAAGTTATGAGGACAAATCATATACTCTCAATAGGCTCTTGTTCTTTTGGCTTAAGCAGGCGCTATCCTTAGCCATTATCTTGGGTCTTCATGGTTTATGTGATGCTATTGTGTTATCAGGCACACATTTGCTTTTCTGTTTTTCTCTGAAACTAGGTCTTCTATCTGATGCCTGTTCAGCAAGCGCTAACAAAGTCATAAGCTTCTATCACTTGTAAATACTGTGCAGCTTGTCAAGTGAGCTCGCACAACAAAAGGAAAGTGAAGTTATGAGTCTGTCGGTTTCCAGGTGACTGGGCAAACGTGGACTTTTCCCGAGCGGATGGAGCCAAGAGATGTCTGAAAGAAAAAAGCAAAACATGACAGAACTTGGGCTGTGCCAATGGCCTGACAGTGGATTTTCCCTTTTCCCTGCTCGAGTTCACTTAGGCCCCAATCCTAACTAAAAGCCAAATCCCATCCAACTTCCCAGAGCTGGTGCTGACTTGCCCCAGTAGGGGGGAAGTCACAGAGGCCTCCTCCAGGAAAAGGAAAATTTGTTCTCTTTTCTCTGGGCTGCATTGGGGCTGCACTAGTGTTGGAATGTTGGATAGGATTGGACCCTGAGTCCCCCCTACCGATGCACTTGCTCCAGCCTATGATGGAGAGGGTCAGGGCTGGCTTTAAGCGAATGTGACCAATGTCCTCACATCGGGCCCCGCGCTTCAGGGGGCCCTGCACGAGCAGGGTGAGCATATTGCCTGTGGCTGCAGCTGGGATCTCTATGGGCTGTAAGTCAGTGGGGCGAGCAGAGCGACTTTACCTTGGTCTCTCCCACCTGCCTCTGCCTCTGAACAGCCCAAAATGGGCCACCTGGAAGCAGTTGGCAGTGATGTTATGATATCACCAACTACTTCTACATGCCATGCTTTGCACGTGGCACAAACAGCGCTCTTCTTGGTGAGTGGGGGGCCCCGCAGGGAGGGTTGGGGGGGCTTACAGGATTGCCCCACATTGGGCCCCGCCACTGCTACAGCCGGCCCTGGAGAGGGTGATCTTGGATGTCTCCTCAAGGAGAGGGAACTTTCGTTCTCTTTCCTTGGAAAAAGCTCTGCTCCTCCTATAGATTTCCTTGGTTCTATGCCAGCTATTTTGCAAAACTAAGACTGCAAAATCAAGGAGAGTAAGGGAGAGGGAAAAGGGAGAGATTCCCTTCCCCCTCCATTCTGCCTCCCTCCCCACCCACCCACCCCCTACCTGTTCATGGCTTTTATGAATTTGTCCCATTTTAATGCCAGTGCTTTCATGGAGACACAGTAATGCACAATTTTCAAAACTGTTTTAATACTGCATCTGTTAGACCTTGAGATGAAACTCAGTTTGTGATTATGCCGAATGATAAACAGCCCAGTCCTCTCCCCTGCCACTCCACAGCATACAGCCATGTCAATGCAGGGCATGCTGCATGCTATGGTGGTGGTGGGACTACCAAAAGGCCATGGAGAGGTGAGTAGAAAACGATCTCAGTATAGAATTGTAAGTGTGGATTTCGATGCATTGCTTAAATACAGAACTTGTCTATAGTGTATACTGCTCCAAGAAGATGCCGATGTGGTCAGTGAAGTGAGAAGTCACGTGCTCCAAAGCCACAACCTGAAAAGGCAAAAGGGTCAGGATGTAGCATCAGCATTTGAACTCCAAGGCTCTCTGAAAAAACGAGCGCAAGCAAGAGGAGAAGAATTGCTTATTCATGCATGAAGCAGCTGAAGCTGAAATTCCAAACTTTTGACATGCGCTGCTTTAAGGACCATTTTCTAATCCCAGAAGTGCAGGCAAGATAGAGGACATAGCCCACTGTGCTTGCATGCGTAAACAGATTTTGATGAGGACCAGAATATCTGGCACATCTAAGATTAGAGTCCTTATTTTGATTTTTTTTTAAATAAAGGACATTTCAAGACATGTCCCCTTTTTGCAGAAATGGGAAGTTAAGTTGCACCCTGCGTTTTCTGGACTGGAGCATAATGTTTTGCAACTGCAGTCAGTCTGTGATGTATTACTGATTGCATGTTGTTGTTGTTGTTCAGTCGCTAAGTCGTGTCCGACTCTTCGCGACCCCTTGGACCACAGCACGCCAGGCCTCCCTGTCCTCCACTAGCTTCCTGAGTTCGCCCAATTTCATATTCATTGCTTCGGTGACACTATCTAACCATCTCATCCTCTGTCGCCCCCTTCTCCTTTTGCCTTCAATCTTTCCCAGCATGAGGGTCTTTTCTAAAGAGTCCTCTCTTCTCATCAGGTGGCCAAAGTATTGGAGCTTCAGCTTCAGCATTTGTCCTTCCAGGGAGCAATCAGGCTTGACTTCCTGGAGAATTGACCGATTGGATCTCTTTGCAGTCCAGGGGACTCTCAAGAGTCTTCTCCAACACCATAATTCAAAAGCATCGATTCTTCGACGCTCTGCCTTTCTCACAGCCATACATGGCTACTGGGAAAACCATCGCTTTGACTATGCGAACCTTGGTTGGCAGGGTGATGTCTCGGCTTTTGATTAAGCTATCTAGGTTCACCATAGCTTTCTTCCCAAGAAGTAAACGTCTTTTAATTTCATGGCTGCAGTCACCATCTGCAGTGATCTTGGAGCCCAGGAAAATAAAGTCTGTCACTGCTTCCATTTCTTCCCCTTCTATTTGCCAGGAAGTGATGGGAATGGTTGCCATGATTGCATTGTGAATTGCAGAGTGATTGCAGAGTGAAGTGGGCGGAGTCAGCCACTGATTGCATAAAACCAGGCTAAGAACCTGTTCCTAAACTTGTGCTAGCCAGATGATATTTGTGCTATCTTGAATTCTTTTTAAAGTAGTATATTGCATAGTATGAAAGCTGCACAGCAGAACAATTCAGAAAGTAAATGCAATTAATATATATTGGCGGATATACTGTATAGTAGTAATGTCACACTGAAATGGGCTATTCAGTCTAACGTAAATCCAGTGGTGTCATTCAAATGATTTAGGAACAGGAACTCATTTTTGATTGGCACTTGTCGGGAACCCAGAACCCAGAACCCGGGGCACCTCGTTAGAATCCAGAACGCCTGTTCTGGTCCGTTCCCCCTGAATGACATCACTGCCTTCGCCCCCCTAGGAATCCGGAATCGCTCCCTTTAACCCTCTGAGTGCCGGCCAACCAAGAAGAAAAGCTCTTTGCAGAGGAATTGGGAGGGGGGAGGGGGGAGAGTGAAGTGGGCGGAGTCAGCCCTAATTTTAACTAGTGGAACTGAGTTCCCCCACGTTCCCCCTGCATGACATCACTGCGTAAATCCCTGTGTGGCAGAAGAGCAGCACCGGCATGGGCTATGGTGCATCCTATGGGGTCTCTTGAGGTCTCCTTGGCTAAGCCCTGGCAGCAGCAATGGGTCAACTTGGACCTGCGCCAGCAATATCACTGATGCAAGTCTGCATTGTTCCATGCAGGCAGATCAGGCCCGGGAAAGGAGTTGGATATGGTGTTTGCCAGCACCACTTTAACTGGGATAATTAAAAAGGAATTAAGAATAAAACAGCCAATATTATTATGCCATTGTACAAATTGACGGTAAGGCCACATCTGGAGTACCCAGTAGAATTCCACAATCTGTGGAATTCCTTGCCACAGGAGGTTGTGATGGTGTCTAGCCCAGGTGTGTTTAAAAAGGGACTGAATATATTTCTGGAGGAAAAGTCCATTGTAGGCTATAGGCCATGGTGGGTAGCCTCCATACTTTAGAAATAAGCTACCTCAGAATACCAGATGCAGGGGAGTGGCAATGAGATGCAGGTATCTTGTTGTCTTCTGTGTTCCCTGAGGTATCTGCTGGGCCACTGTGAGATACAGGAAGCTGGACTAGACGGGCCTTTGGCTTAATCCAGTGGGGCTCATGTTCTTAAATTCACTGATCCTGCCTTCCTCTCAGGCCCAATCTATTCACCCCTACCCCTGTCACCACCCTGTTCCACTTGGGATCTGCATAGGTTAGAGGAAAAACTTTGTATACCCCTTTGTATACCTTTTCAAAAGTGTGTGGATGACAAGCTACCCAAGGGAAAACATACAGCTTGCAGGAACCAAGTACTCCGACCCTGTTGAAATGAGGCAAGATCTACCAATCTTATTGAGCACCATGAAAACATGGGAGATTAGCACACTGCATGTTGCCAGAGACATCCCTAGGACAAAGAATAAAGCAAGAAACCAATTTCTTGGAAATTCTACGGTACATTTTACTGGAAAAAAATACCATTGCAGTAAGAAGATGCAGAGAAAAAAGCTGCTGCTATTTTCAGTCTTTAAATTTTTGTTTTTATGTCTGTAGGAGATCAACAGATTTCTGCTGAAAAGAGGAAATGAGCTACTTTCTTTTTTTATTGTTTTGATTTTGGAAATGGAAGCCATTGCAGAGCCTAGAGTTTGCAGCATGTGTCAATAACTTATTTATTCGAGGAGGGTGGGGAGGAATGCTGCTTGCTGCCTTGGCAGCCAGAAGGAACAGCTGGTATTTTCTATTCTTGAAATGGAATGCCAAGGATAGAAATACATGGGGAACCGGTAGCGAAAAAAAGTCCAAAATCTGTCTAAGCAGCTGTTACTGTAATGTGCCTAGTGCAAACATGCAAAATGTCACTGTTAAGTCGCCAACAATTTTTGGCAGATTATAATGCTAATACAGGGGGCATTCTGTGGCCAGCTAGAGTGTCAGGTGCCTCTATTTGATGTGTAGGAGGCTGCTAGTTTTTGTTTGCGTTGTTTCCTGCCATGCTTCTTGAAGCACTGCCATTGGAAAAGTCTAGGTAAGCCAGAGGCATTACAACGCATCAGGAGCTTCATCCATGGTCTCATTTTTTTTACATTTAACTTAGCCTGACACCTAAGTGAGTAGGAAGGTGCCCATTAGCCATTCTCTGATTGCAGAGCCATGAGTAAAGTGTACTTGCCAGTGGCATTTCTACAGGGATGGCAAAGCTCTAAGTTTTGCGAGAAGCCTTACCTTGCAGTGGAAATCACTCCTCTCCTGCACCGTTTTAGCCAATCCTCACAGGGAACAGCAACATCTTGGGTTGCTTACTAGCTACAGCAGCAAGGGAGAGGAGGGATTTACACGACAGGGTAAGGCTTCTTGCAAAACTTAGAGCTTTGCCATCCCTATAGAAACGCCTCTGGTACTTGCTAGGCTGTAAACTGTAATTGATGGACTAATCAAATGGAATGTTGGTTGAGTCATCAATGAGGGGCAATTTTGCTGTGCGTTGTTACACCTTGATTTTTTTTAGACTGTTTGAAATGTGATGTGATATTTATTTGGAACGTGACGTAGCGTCGTTGCAACGATGTTGCGTCGACACTATGGGGCACGCAGGGTTGTGCTGTAAAACAGTACCTAAAGTAGTAGTTGAACCAGTACTGACAACAGTTGTTTCTAAAATGGTTAGGAGAATGAAAAGGTCTTTCTTTGCTCCTGAAAGACAATGATAGGGAAGTCTCCACTGGGAGAGAATTCCACAAGCTGGGGGTCACAAGCAAGGCCTTCTACCAGGTTGTTACTCACAACACCTCTAAAGGCAGGGGAATCCAGAAGAGGGCTTCCAAAGGTGGACATTGCACACAGGAAGGAACACACCCAGGCAGGCATTCCTTTGGTTGCCTGTGTTTCCCAAATACGAAGATTTCCATCTCCTTAATTTCTTTGTGTAATTTCATGGAAGAACGCTTCAACATATACCATAGCATAATTTCTATTTTGCAGTGGCTGTTGCTGGTGTCTCTTCTGCATGTTTTTTAAGGTTGTGAATCCTTTGGGGACAAAGAAACATTTATTGATTTATTTTATTATGTAAACCACTTTGTGAACTACTCCTGTTAAAAAAGAAGGTTTTTGTTGTTGTTGATGATGATGATCTATTTTCGCATAGTCATGTGGTTTTTTTTTTACAGGATTCTGTATGTATTAGCCACCTATTGAGTCCTACCTGAAGACTTAGAGTGCAATCCTATACCCTTGTTGCGTCAGCGCTATGCTCTTGCACTGGTCCAGTGCTGTTGCAAACGTGCCATCAAGTGCATCAAGCGCAGTGGTGGTGCGTCGGGCACCGGGTCAAGCATCGGCGGCATTTGGTCGGCGCAGGAGCTCGCTGGGGGAGTTCCAGAGGCATGCCGGGAACATCAGTGGGTGGTGATGGGGGCGGTGACACACGACGGACATAGTCCCACATCCTAAACCCCGTACTTGGTCAGGGTGACCCTGAGTCGGGTCACTGCTGTGCATGTTGACCTGCGCCTGCAAAATTTTGTCTTAACTGCCAGAATCTTGTTATCCCGAATGAACTCACAATCTCGCCGCACTAAATCAGGGTGGCCTCACCTTTCCCACATCATAGGCGCTACTTTCCCATTGTCTGGTATGGTTTCCACAACACAAATAGACGCAGGTACAGAATGTGTAGTCATTGGTTACCATAGCAGCACGCTTCTGTGCAGTTGTCAATGTATTGCTGATGACAGAAACACATCACCACAGTGTTAAAAACAACAAACATTAAAAATACATTATGACCTCTCACAAGAGGATATGTACTACATATTTGCATATTTTTTAACATGCGCTTTAAAAGATGAAAGTGTTTTTCATCTGGTTGCGGGCTAAGATTTATTTCAAGCTGGTAATGTTCGGGGGGGGGCTTCATTTAAAACTTAGGCTCATAAAACTTCCTTTATGGCAAGAATTTGGTTCTTTATAATTATGTAATCTACCATAAATGAATAGAACGTTCATTTACATACCACACCTGAATTACTTGCCTCAGCAGAGTTTGCTTATAAAGTTTTGATTTAATGTGTGCTCTACCTTATTTTGCATTCTACCTTAACACAATTTATGTACTTTACCTCATTTTTTTTTTAGTAAGCCACCTTTATCTAGATTGGACATGGCAACTCATTCCTATAAGACCCCAAAAGGAGATTAATGGAAGCCACAGTCCCAGTTACACACAAACAGGTTATGGCTTACTGACTCACTTTTATTGCTGAAAAACGTAGGATGACAGGAACTTATGCTAACTGCTAACTGGACAAGAGGCACTTTTTCAAGTGGTGTCCCTCTTGTATTTAGCAGGGGTAGAATAATTGTCCCTCTTCACCCCAGTACAGTGTCTTTTCCAGTGGCTGTTGCTGGTGGTGTTGGCATTTTTTAATATTGTGAGCCCTTTTGGGACAGGGAACCATGTAACTTTTTTTTTTGCCTGTACACCGTTTTATGACCTTCTTGTTGAAAAGCAGTATATAAATACTGTTTGATTGATTGATTGATTGATTGATTGATTGATTGATTTTGGCAGTTACATTTGCAATTCTATGATTTGCAGTACCAGTGAAGGGCATCAGTGATGCCAAAGTGGGGGGAGAAGACAACCTTCCCCTATCCAGCCTTCCCAATGCAGGTGGGCTACTTGGAAGAAAGGCATTTTTTGCACACTCAGAATGCATTCATTAATGATTGCTACAATATTTGGCAGGGATGGCCACATTTGCTTAATCATTGAGGCCCAAAACTACAAACCTTATTTCTTGCAGCTAAACACAATCCACTGTGACAGGGTGTGAAGTCAAGGGATTCTTTAGGTAGGTTCAGGAGAATCACCTCTAAGTGAATAGGATACTTCAGGTACTAGTTGAAAACATTTCGTTTTCTCAAAAGTGTGCACATTACATCACCCCACACACAGCCTGGCGCTCCCTCCTGAAGGAGCAAATGCCTATTTTAATGCAATTGCTAATGATCTTCAGAATGGCCTGCAAATTGCCCTTTGACAATCTCAACCTGGGAATCAAAGCAAAACACTGCATAACCCGAATACTGCATAACCTGAAGACTGCATAACTCGAATTCAGGCCGCTTGTTATAACCTGCCCAGTAGTTAGCCTGCAAGAACAAAGAGAAAACATTTGGCAAATTCTGACTGTCACTAGGACTGCTGTTTCATTTTCAAATCTTCTCATTCTACAAGGGGGCAGAAGTATTTCTGTGTCGCCGAAGATGCAATCCTAACCAACTTCCCAGCACTGACATAGCTGTGCCAATGTTGCATCCTGCACTTGGGGGGGCAGTCGCATTGGCATGAACATTTCCTTACCTATGGCCTGTGTTGCCCTTACCCTGGTGCTGGAAAGTTGGTTAGGATTGCACTCCGAGAGGTTTCAATTCCACTCACTGAACAAGGGTAGCCCCTTGTCTGAAAACAGATGCTGAGGTTCCTACATTTATTTCATTTTGGGGAGGATGTACAAATGTTCCCATGGAATAATTGGAATATTCCCATGGAATAATAATATTCCCATGGAATAATAATAATAATAATTCCCATGGAATGTTCCACAAATGTTTGCATGGAATAATTCATTTTTATTAAATGCTAACAAATTATAGACCTCTTTTTAATAGGTCTATTTTTATTTATTTATTTGAAGAACTTATACCCTGCCTTTCCCATGTCGAAGCAAATGCCCAGCTTACAGAGAACAACAAAGTACAATGTAACCATAATAAGTAAAAAAAAAATTAACAATTAACATTTAACAGGAACACAGCGAGAGTTCAGGAATGAAGCAAGGCCCAATTCTCTTCATCAGGCCCATTTGGAAGGCAGGAGAAAAAGGAACACACACACACACACACACACACACACACACACAGAGAGAGAGAGAGAGAGAGAGAGAGAGAGAGAGAGAGAGAGAGAGAGACTTCAATTGACCAGGGGAGTAAACAAACTATGGCAGAATTCCAGAGGGCAGACAGCCAACCATCATCCAAAGGCCAGAGGAGTTAGGAAAGAGATAGGCCCTCTCTGGAAGGCCATGAGAGAGTATATATGTAGTTAATTCTTCTGTAGTTCTGTAGTGTGAAGTTCTTAATAGGTCTATTGCCTTTATTTGCTCTAAATACACCTTACATTGCAGTTTTCAAGAGAAGCAAATACTGTAACCTTGACTGTGTATCAGGACAATAGTGT
The DNA here is from genome assembly GCA_029204185.1 of Lerista edwardsae. Classification (NCBI taxonomy): domain Eukaryota; kingdom Metazoa; phylum Chordata; class Lepidosauria; order Squamata; family Scincidae; genus Lerista; species Lerista edwardsae. Next base: position 13,729 of record JAJKFI010039873.1, on the reverse strand, counting down.
CCAATGAACCATCAGAGGATGGGAAGGGGAATGCCATGGGGGACAAAGTGCAGGGCTTTGCCTCAAAGTTCCCAACAACCTGCTGCTAGCAGTGGACTGATTCACTCATTTTCTGCCATCTCTTGACACTCCAAAGCCTCACCTTACCTGCTACCATTATAAACTGTAATTTCCACAATCCACATTGTTCCTTTATCCGTTCAGAGCTCTTTCCCAGAGCCAGTTTCTCTGTCTGGATTTTGGATGCAAAATCTCTGCATAAAGGCTCTGCCACTTCTGTATTCTATATAGTGCTGAGAAGGCTGTTGATGCTTCAATAAATATTAAATAGGGGGACTGGTAACAATCAAGTGCACAACACAGTTATAAAGAGCACAGCGGGCAGAATTGGTGAAATTTACACTAGAATCCAAAGGTGCCATCTTAAAAAAGGAAAATACTGTGTAGTTGCACCCTACACAGTATTTGTAGTGTAGGGAGCAGACATTCACTGGGAATAATTCTTTATTTTTTATTAAATGCTAACAAAATATAGACCTAATTTTGAAAAAAGTGCTCTCGCCTTTATTTGCTCTAAATACACCTTGCGTGGTAGTTTCAAGAAAAGCAAATAATTTTGACTGTGTGTCAGGAAAATAAGAGAAAAGAGAGCCTGTTAAGCTTGCCTCTTGTAAATTATTCATTGCAGGGTCAGATTTACTGCAGTCATTAGCTCCAGTGCTCCTGGTCTATGAATAGTCTCTTATGCACAGATGGTATTTTTGGAATCCAACGATCAGAATGAACCGTTTGGCTGTCAACCTTCTTAAGGAGGATCATGTCATCTCCCACGACGACTAAGATGTATGACTATATGCCTTTTTCTAGGGATACCATGTTTTTTAAAGTGCTAAAAAGGAGGCTACGATTTAAATGTGTATAATGTTTCTAGCTGGATGGGAATCTCATTTTGTAGTCTCCATCCATAAGAGCGTGAAGAGGCAGTCTGCAAAAAGAGCAATTGGAAAAGTCTTCTCCGTGGACAGGGCTGGGACCAACTGCTATTGGCTCCACTTTTCCCAGAAATGTCTACTGGCTTCCTGCATAGCTGCGTAAGAGGGAGAAGTAAGAAGAGCAAGATGCTCTCCATTGATTCAGCTGAGAGCAAATGCCATTCGGCTCCTCCTCCTTTGCTGGAGCTCTCTCCTGGATTCCATTAAGTAGCTTCATTGGAAAGTTTGGATGATTCTCCAACCAGTCTGTCCTCATTAAATGGATGAGGAGCAGCATGAGCATGCTGGAATTCTCTCCAACCCAAAGACCTGGTCTTTGCAGCCAGCTAAGGGGCCAGGTGAACAAATGCACAGATCAAATATGCCTTTTAACTAGTATTTAATCAGTGGTGTCATCTAAATGATTTAAGAACAGGTACTCACTTTTGATTGGCACGTGTCGGGACCCGCCCACCGGAAGTGACATCATAAGCCAGAAGTGAGGTCGTGGCAGGAAGTGACATGAAAAAAGCCCTTTTTGAGGCCTCAGATGATTTTAAACTGACCCAACACTTGCAACAGTATTCCACAGCACCCCCAGAACATGTTAAGGAGGCCTGGCATCATGTTAAAACCCCAGAGCAACTCATTTTTCAGTGGCAAGGAAAAGAAAGGCTCCGCTCGCTGCCTGCCTGCCTGGCTCTGAGAACATGCAGGCAACTCAAACATGCAGGAAATTCAAACGTTGCAGAGGGCGGAGTCGATGAGTGGGCGGGCGAATGGGCGGGGCCAGCTGTAATCCTAGAAACCGGTACTCGCGTACCCCCGTGTACCTCCTGCATGACATCACTGTATTTAATCCATATGCTTAGGGGTAGTTTGGATAAATGACCTTCTGCATGATTAAACAGCAGCTGGGTGGCACACCCATGCTCCTCCCCCCCGCACAAGGAGGATGGGCCAGTTGGAGTGTTATCAGAACTGGTTCATTATGTCCGATGGTGAAAGAGTAGCCCTTGACTTTTTGTCTGTTCCTTTCTTTCTCAGTTTTGCCTTCTTTTAAATCACACCTTTAAATGATAAACTCTTTTTTTTTTAATTTGGCATATTCCAAATTCACTTTCACTTTCTTTTACTGGCTTTTCTAAAGTATCTATAGAAATGTATATGTGTGTGTGCACTCATTTGGAATTCCACCTCCATGGACAGACTTCTTTTATATATGCACATTGTATAAAGCCGTCGCAAAAGGTGCCCTGGCAGCACACAGAGTTTGGGACCGCGCATGTGCCTGTCCCACTGGTGGGATCCGCCATAGGATTGGGCTCTAAAGCTCTTATTTTAAAATAGAATGTTTTTTAAAAGTGAGGCAAGGCTTTGTACAATCCTGTGCATGTCTACTCAGACGTCAGTTCCATTGCAGCTTTTGGGACTCTTCAGCCTAGAAAAAAGGCGCCTGAGGGGGGACATGATTGAGACATACAAAATTATGCACGGAAGGGATAGAGTCGATAAAGGGATGTTCTTTTCCCTCTCTCAAAACACCAGAACCAGGGGGCATCCGCTAAAACTGAGGGTTGGGAGAGTTAAAACAGATAAAAGGAAGTACTTTTTTACCCAGCGGGTAGTTAATCTGTGGAACTCTTTGCCACAGGAGGTGGTGATGGCATCTGGTCTTGATGCCTTTAAGAGGGGATTGGACAGATTTCTGGAAGAAAAGTCCATTGTGGGCTATAGGCAATGATGGGTTGTAGCCTCCTTACACTAGTAGTAGGCTACTTCAGAGTACTGGGTGCAAGGGAGTGGCAACAGGATGCAAGCATCTTGTTGTCTCATGCCTCCCTGGGGCACCTCGTGGGCCGCTGTGAGATACAGGAAGCTGGACTAGATGGGCCTTTGGCCTGATCCAGCAGGGCTCTTCTTATGTTCTTATGTGTTCAATAGGGCTTACTCCCATGAAAGTGCGTTTAGGATCCCAACCACAGTTTATGAAAAACAAAGCCAAAGAGTAGGCTCTTAAGACAACCATGGTTACAATGCATGGTTGGCAGCTTTTTCAGTGTTTGTGCCTTGTTAGCATATATTTAGGCCTCTCTAATTATTTTTCTGAGTTATCTGTCTCAGATAGGGAAATATTCACCGCTTTGTGATTTCAAATGATGCCTTCAGCATGCTGAGCAGGAAGCTATGCTGAAGTGCTTGCTGATTGTCATTTATGCCTTCGTGCCCAGGGAGAAGTGGAGGTTATTGTACACTGTGAGTTGCGCTGCTTTGTGTATACATTCCTTGGGGCAAGTTTTTGGAGAAGAATTTGGGACAATATTTCATTTTAAATAAAGTTAAGAAAATTTGCTCATTGAGAACTGAATGCTTACAGTTTTTGTGTTTGTTGGTGCCAAGACTTTGAAATAAATTGGTTCTGGATAAGCTGATGTGAAAGTGCAATTTTTTATACTGCATGGTGTACATACTTCCTCCTCCCCTTCTTTTGCCCTCACAACAACTCTGTGAAATACCTGAGGCTGAGAGATAGTAACTGGCCCAATGTCACCCAGGAAACGTCAATGCTGAGCTGGGGTTTGAATGTGGATCTTCCAGGTCTAAGATGTAATGGCTCCTTCCGCATTCTGCATTCCTTCCGCAATTTATGTGTACACTTTTCCTGCATTATTAAAGACTAATGGTTTTTAACAAACTACCCTATATACTTAAGTATAAGTAAACCTTTATGCCTGAAAATTAACACTGAAAACATGGATCGACTTATACATGGGTCAATATGGTCAGCTGGGGGCTGGGCAAAGAAGCAGAAAGCAGGGGCGGGTTAGAAAAACATGCAGCCATTTTACTTGTAATTGTTCTCGGGCAGCAACAGATCACAAGCAAAATCTGGTAGCCATTTTCCTTCTCCAAACAGGCAGAGAGGTGAAAGTGCTTATGGGTATGAAGAAAATTGGGAAGTTTCCCAGGCGCTATGTCCCCTTTAGGGAGACACCCCAGTTGCCAGAACCTCGTAGCTAGGCAGAGAGCCTGGCTGTTAAACCAGAGGAAGCGAGACAGGGCTGTGGAATTCGGCATTCTAGCGTAGAGGTAAAGAGACACGGACACAGAGCTTTACCATGTAGAGATTTTGTATTGGGAGTTCTTCAGGAGTCAGGCAGAAATGGTTAGACAAGAGACACAGTTCAAAGTCAACATTCCAGTACACAGTCAGATAGCAGCTTGCAGCAAAATAGGTCTTACAGATGTTGTTACAATTTGGCAGCATGCCCCCCTCCTTCCACCTCAACCCACACTAAGAGTCAGCTGCCCAGCTCTTAAATACTACTGTGGGCCCAATCAGTTTCCTACAACCCATGGTATTGGGTATGTGCAGAATTGAACGTAGGCACTTTCACAGCTGCTTGCTGCTCTGAAGCCAGCTTGCACACAGGTGTGACTGATGGATGGCCTCATGCCAAGGCTATTGTTCCCAGAGCAAAAGAGTAACCCAGGTCTGGACTCCTGAGCCAGGCCTGACAATGGAAATTGTAGTCATTATGAGGGATGCTGCTATGTAAGTGCTGTACTGTATTCCTTAGAAAGCCTACCACTCCCATAAGCACCTTCATCCTTCTTGTTTGGAGAATAGCTTCATTTCTGTGCTGCCTCAGAAGAAAGTGAAATGGCTCCATTTTTTGGTTGGCTGTCTGTTGCTGCCTCAGAACAATTCCTGGTAAGTCATTTTCAAATAATTCCATAAACACCCCCCTCCATGTTTTATCCTCTACTTATCTACAGTTTATAGCAAGTTCTATTATCTTTGGCATAAAACTTGCCCTCGACTTATCCATGAGATTGACTTATACATGAATATATGCGGTAGTTCCTTGGTTGTGATGGCTGGTACATCTGCAAATAGGCACATGTGCAAGAAAACACTTTTCAGTAAGATACATGGTGATACTATGTGTACTAAGAAGTAGTCCCAAAAGGGTCAGTGAGTGTTTCTAGAATTTAACTTTCTCTAGATATAAGAGTGCCTATATCTTCAGTGAGGAAGCACCACGTACAGAAAATCTTGAAGAATTTTGCGTATTTAAATGCATATGAAAATCCTTCCATAATACAGAGTGATTATCCCTTATGCAGACAGCTTGGGACGGGAAGATGTTTGGATTCCAGATTTCAGTGTAATTGCATAAATACAGAAATATTGCCTTCTTTCTATAGAAAGTTTTTTTTTAAGTATTGGACAAAGATACCTGGATTTCAGAACAGTCTGGATTTTGGATGTCTGGATAAGGGATAATCTACCTGTAGCATGATATCTATTCATAGATTATTGGGATCAAAATTTGGTGAATTCTGATCCAAGAAAAGGATCCAAGACCCTGGGGTAACTATGTAACAAGTTCCATGTGGTCTGCAGATGCCTATTTTAAATAGAAGTGGTTTCTTTGTCTCCTGATAGTTTAAAAAAATAGGAATAAAACATTTAAATGTTGAGACTAGGGGCCCAAGCCTCTCCAACCTTCCAGCACCGATGTAGCCACAATGCAGCACTGAGATAAGGGAACATATATTTCCTTACCTTGAGAAAGCCTCATGTGTCCCCCCCCCCAAAAAAAAATCTATATATATAAAGAAGAGCCTGGGTGTGTGTGTATGTATGTATGTATGTCTCGCATAGGCTCCTCAACGCCTGGAGCGATCGGCACGAAACTCGGCAGGCATACACCTTGCGGCCGGGCGACAAACACTGCGGGGGTCGGGCCCCCCTAGCGCCCCCGGGGGTGGGGGTACGCATGGGTCCCCGCATGAAAACGGTCAAAAACGGCGGAAATCGGCATCAAATCCACAGTTTCCGGGGTCGCCGAGATGAGTGATGACGCTCCCGATGCCATAAGAGTCCGGGTTCAGCCCCCCCTCAACATGGGGGGCAAGAAGGGGTGCGAAACAAAACATCCGCCATGACCCGCTGTGACGCCTGGACCGATTGGCGCCAAACTCGGCATGCGGAAGCCTAGCGGCCTGGCGACAAACACTGAGGGAGTCGGGGCCCCCTAGCGCCCGTGGGGGTGGGGGTACGCGGGGGTCCCCGCGTGAAAACGGTCAAAACTGGCCAATATCGGCGTCAAATCCACAGTATCCGGGGTCGCCGAGATGAGCGGTGCTGCTCCCGATGCCGTTGGAGTCCGGGATCAGCCCCCCCCTCAACGTGGGGGGCAAGAAGGGGTGCGGAAGAAAACGTCTGCCATGCCCTGCTGGAACTCCCGGACCGATTGGCACCAAATGCGGCATGTGGAAGCCTAGCGGCCTGGCCACAAACACTGCGGGGGTCGGGCCCCCCTAGCGCCCCCGGGGGTGGGGGTACACGGGGGTCCCCGTGTGAAAACGCTCAAAAACGGCCAATATCGGTGTCAAATCCGCAGTTTCCGGGGTTGCTGAGATGAGCGGCAACGCTCCCGATGCCGTCGGAGTCCGGGTTCAGCCCCCCCCCTCGACGTGGGGGGCGAGAAGGGGTGCAAAACACAACGTCCACCATGCCCCGCTGTGACACCTGGACCGATTGGCACCACACGCGGCATGCAGAAGCATCGAGTCCGTAGGTTCCGGGGTCGCCAGGACGAGTGGCGACACTCCCGATGCCGCTGGAGTCCGGGTTTGGGGCCCCCTCAGCATGAGGGGCCAGAAGGGGTGCAAAACAAAAAGTCCGCCATGCCGTGCTGGAACGCCTGGAGCAACGTGCACCAACCCCGGCACGCACGTGCATTGCGGCCTGTCGACAAACACTGCGGGGGTCAGCCCCCCCAGCACCCTCGGGGTGGGGGTCACAGGGGGCCCCACGTGAAGATGGCTGAAAATGGCCAAAATTGGCATCGACTCCATAGTTTTCGGGGTCGCCGAGATGAGCAGCGATGCTCCCGACACAGTTGGAGTCCGGGTTTGGGCCCCCCTCGACGTGGGGGGCGAGAAGGGGTGCGAAACAAAAGGCCCACCATGCCCCACTGTGATGCCTGGACCGATTGGCACCAAACTCGGCATGCAGAAGCCTCGCGGCCTGGCCACAAACACTGCGGGGGTCAGGGCCCCGTAGCACCCCCGGGGGCAGGGGTACGCGGGGGTCCCCACATGAAGACAGCCGGAAACGGCTGAAATCGGCATCGAGTCCACAGTGTCCAGGGGTGCCGGGACAACCGGCGACGCTCCTGACCCCATTGGAGTCTGGGTTCGGACCCCCCTCAACGTGGAGGGCAAGAAGGGGTGCAAAACACAACGTCTGCCATGCCCTGCTGGAACGCCTGGACCGATTGGCACCAAAGGCGGAAGCCTAGCGGCCTGGCCACAAACACTGCGGGGGTTGTGGCCCCCTAGCACCCCCGGGGGCGGGGGTGCATAGGGGCCCCTTTGTGAAAATGGTCGAAAATGGCCAAAATCGGCATCAAATCCGTAGTTTCCATGGTCGCTGGGACGAGCGACAACGGTATCAACGCCATCAGAGTCCGGGTCTACCCCCCCCTCAGCGTAGGGGGCGAGAAGGTGTGCGAAACACAATGTCTGCCATGCCGTGCTGGAACGCCTGGAGTGATGCGCAGCAAACTCGGCATGCGCGTGCCTTGCGGCCTGGCGACGGACACTCCGGGGTTCAGGCCCCCTAGCGCCCCGGGGGGGGTGGGCTGCCCCAGGGCCCCTGTATGAAAATGGTCAAAACTCCCCCCTCGACATGGGGGGCAAGAAGGGGTGCGAAACGAGACATCCGCCATGCCCCACTGCGACACCTGGAGTGATTGGCGTGCGTATGCCTTGCGGCCTGGCGACAAACACTGCGGGGGTCAGACTTCGCTAGCACCCCTGGGGGTTGGGGTACGTGGGGTTCCCATGAGAAGATGGTCGAAAATGGCTGAAAACGGCATTGAATCCATAGTTCCCGGGCTCACCGGGGCGAGTGGCAACACTCCCGACGCTGTTGGAGTCCGGGTTCGGCCCCCCCTTGGCATGGTGGGCAAGAAGGGGTGCGAAACACAACCTCCGCCATGCCCTGCTGGCATGCCTGAACCGATCGACACGAAACCTGGCATGCATACACCTTGCAGCCTGGTGACAAACACTGCGGGGGGCAGACCGCCTTAGTGCTCCCGGGGGTGGGGGTATGTGGGGGTCTCCACATGAGAATGGTCAAAAATGGCTGAAATCCGCGTCGAGTCCGTAGTTCCCAGGGTCGCCGAGACGAGCGGCGACACTCCCGACACAGTTGGAGTCCGGGTTCAGGCTCCCCTCAGCGTGGGGGGCGAGAAGGGGTGCAAAACGAAATGTCTGCCATGCCATGCTGGAATGCCTGGAGCGATGCGCACCAAACCTGGCAAGCGCGTGGCAACAAACACTGTGGGGGTCAGGCCCCCCCCAGCCCCTCCGGGGGTGGGGGTATGCACAGGGCCCTGCAGAAATCGGTTGAAAACAGCAGTAATTGGTGTTGAATCTGTAGTTTCCGGAGCCGCCGAGGTGAGTGGCGATGCTCCCAATGCCATGGGAGTCTGGGTTCAGGCCCCCCTCAGCGTGGGGGCGGGAATGGGTGCAAAACAAGATGTCCGCCATGACCCGCTGCAACGCCTGGAGCGATTGGCACCAGACTCGGCATGCGCATGCCTTGAGGCCCGGTGACAAAAACTGCAGGGGTCAGGCTCCACTACCACCCGCAGGGGTCGGGTGCACGGGGCCCCCTGCATGAGAATGGTCAAGAACGGACGAAATCGGCGTCAGACCCATAGTTTCCGGGGTCGCCGAGGCCTGAGGCAGAGGGCCAAGGCAGGGGGCGAGGCAGGGGGCCTGAAGTGAAGACGGCCGAAAATGGGCGAAATTGGCATCGAGTCCATAGTTTCCGGGGTTGCCGAGGAGCCCGGTGACGCTCCCGACGTGGTTGGAGTCCGGGTTCGGCCCCCGTCGGCGTGGGGGGCGAGAAAGGTGCAAAACTCATAAACTCTGGAAGATCATTTTGTTGCCCGGGCAACGCCGGGTAACAAAAAGCTAGTAATAATAATTAAAAAAAAAGAAAACCAGAATGCAATACTCATACCCATTGGCACAGCTGCATCAGACCTGGAAAGTTGGATAGGATTGGACCCTGAGACATAGAACATGACATCAGAAAAAGAAGTACCCTTTTCTACCGTTCGCAGAATAGTAAAAGAGAGCATGATTCTGTTAACTCACTTGATATTATGGCAAGTAAGGTACCCGCATTATTTTTGATCACTTTGGTATCTCACTGAAATAATCTAAACATGGGAAGAATTTTACTTTAGACTGAAGAAGAAAATCCATTTTGGCTGTGTGTCATTTGCTGTGACCTCCAGAACTCTGAAATGTACCTTAGAATTTGCTGAAATTGCTCTGGCGGAGATGGTTTTGCTGTCACAAAAGTTGCCCTTAGGCATTTTAAGGAAAAAGTGAAGGGCAGAACATAGTCTCATTTACTTACTTACAGTATTTATCTGCTGCTTTCTTCCAAGGCATTTGAAGGTAGCTCAAACAAGAAGAGATAAGCAGGGGCTGAATCACAGCCAAGCTAAACATTACATCAAGTACGTCATTAAACATTTTCTCTCCTTTTTTTCTAAGCAGGAGCTTATCAAATTGTGATCATAGCTTGGGAGGATAGCCGTTTAACTTATTTGATCTGAATGGGGCCCTCAATAGCCCAATTGGTTCCATAAGGAAAATGCCCATGAGATCTTTCAATCTGGAACAAAAAATTCCCACGATGCCATGGTCTCAGTTTTGGCAGCACAGACTGGCAGCAGCTCACTGGCATAGCTAATGAAAATGTAGCTCAGTACAGAGGGCAAAATATTGCCCTCATAACATCATAACAGGAAGTGACATCACAGATTTTACATTTATTTTCTTTTTGGCCATAACTTTTGATAGAATGAAGATATTACACTCTGGTTTGTTTCACTGCATTCTGCATTAAATTACCTTGGTATACAACATGATGGGATTATTTGTACTTACCAAGGTTTTCACAATTTTGGCCACTAGTGTCAAGCTCAGCTTGTTGTTCCCCTGAAGCTTGTTGCCCGGTGCAATTGCACCCCACTGCTCTTTTTTAGCTACGCCCCTGCAACAGCTCTCCAGGATTCCAGAGAGCATTTTTCCTACCAGAAGTTGCCAGGAATAGAACCAGAAACCTTCTATATGCAAACCATTGCTCTATCACGGAGCCAGTCCCTCCACTTATATCCACCTCGCAAAGAATGGGAGAGCCAACCAATTCTTGCTGATGCATGATGCCGTGTTTATTTCAGAGTGGGGTATTTCTTAAGAATAGCTTCAACAAGGTCACATATTCTACTTTTGTGGGATACATTTCAGAAGTGTTCCACTTTCTGAATTCCTCCTAAAATTGATCTGAAAAACACTGGAATATCAAGAAATATTTTGCAAAAATCAGCCTTGATCTGATTCTCCCAGGAAAGCTGGGAATGGACAAACTCTTAAAACCAGGTGTTGTCTTGGATTCCTAGGAATGTGGTAAATTTGCCACTAATATGCACATTATATTCATAGATCGGTCGTCATATTGACAAGATGTGGACATTTTAGGTTTTTACTTTTAAAAAAATCAGGAAACATCTTTCCATAGAAATTAAACAGCCAATCAGGTATCTCTTGTATGCAGTTCATTATTACTTGTATTTCACATTTTATATGTTCAATGCTTATTGTCCACTTGGAAAAAGCAAATAATGTTCAGTGACAGAACACACTGAGATTAGTAATTACGTTATATATTTGGGTTCAGAAATTTGTGGCTCACACTCATCCAGAAGATTAAAATAATGGCTTTTTTCTGCTCTGTTGCAGCCACCTTTTGAAGTATATGCACTATGCAGAACTCAGGTTGTGCATTGTGAATGGCAAACCACCTTTTAAGACTATGAGCTATGGCTTCTGCAGTGCCCTTGCTAGTAAAGTAATATCTCTTCCAAATGTGCTACTTTGTATCTTTTGAACATCATGTTTAGTGCAGATTATGAGACTCCCAACCCCCTTCAGGAAATGCTCACATGTTTTGGAGAGACTGTTGGGACGCAAGACTCAGGCTCACTGATTCAACACATCACATCTTTGCAAGCTGAGCAGTAACTTTGCTGATCCCTATATTCTGTTCATCCACTGGGAGAACTGGGGAGAGGAATGGAAATCACTAGGTTGCACAAAATGCACATAACACAATTCATGCAAAAGAATGTTGCTTAAAATTCATGTGGTGTCTTCTTATGGTATTGCTTCCTATCCTTGCTATTTATCTTATTCCTTGTTATCTTTGAAAAGGTATGGAAGCTCTGGTGCAAATGCACCCCTAGGGTTCATAGTGAGGTAGCACTGTGCTGTCATACCATTAGGTTTAAATATCCTACAGACTTAGGCTGTCTGCGTTTTACCAGATATGCCTTTAGCAGTGCAGTAGGCAGAAATCCAACTGGTTCAGTGGTTTTCCTCAAATCTAGGGTAACTTCATCGGCTGAATTTCTGCATGTTAGCAGCACAGGAGCCCTCCTAGAAAGTGGGAAGAAAGCCAGCAAATCTATGATTCTGTTTGGGTTTGTTCTGCCTTTTTCCCCTACCATGGAAATCTGCAGATCATTGTTAAGTCTAGGACCTAGCGGCATCTGGCAAATTCAAGGTGGAGGCTTTAAGTCATAATTAAATATTTTGGAACTTGCATCTAGCCTGGCAGGGCTCCAATACCAGCATATGCCAGAGGAGCTGAAGGGTTGTTCCGATGCCCAGATACCAAGAGCTGCCAAGGGGTTGGCCCAGCAGCTGTGGCTATTAAGAGTGCAGCTTGCCCACTTGTTTCCAAAGAACATTTCATGGGATAAAAGGCTGGACAAAGAAGAGCCGCTGTGTTGGAGCCATATCAGGCAGGTTTCTCTGACACAACGAAATTGCCAGTTAATTCCTCAAACCAATTTTTCAGAGGCTTTATGAGTAGAGGTGTTTGAAAACAGTGTTATTTACCTTAGTCAGCCCATTGTGTTCACAGGCCTGTGCTGAAGCTGGTGACACCCGTGGCTCCAGCAGCTCAAAATGGTGACTGCTGGATCCTAAGACCACAGAGGCTACCACCCAGTATATAGCGGGCGGGCTTTCGCCGTTACGCAACAGAACGCAGCGATCGCGCTGCCGCTCACCCGGAAGACACGCCCAGCGTACCGGTAGGCTGACACTACTGCTACCACCTCCCCAGGGCCTCCTTGGAGTGTTTCTTTCCTTACCTCAGGTAACAACTGCTGTGCCCAGGTTTGAATGGGTGTAGAGCTGAAGAGACCCTTGTCAGGCTGCCCGGATTGGAGGGGGGGCTAGGTTTGGGCAGCAGAAGCTATCGCCATCCCCACCACCTTGCAGGCCCAATCCTCCCCTCTCCCATCCAGTTCCAATCTCCCCTCACCTTCCTATACCTTTGTCCTGCTCTCCCACACCCTAACAAGTCTCACCACCACCTGGCAGTGTTGCTTACCCCAGGCAGTGATGCAGCATCCTCTTCAGCAGCGTCATGTTGCAGGAACACTGGGCGGGAGGAACGGATGAGTGGCAGCCTGCCCGTTGCGTACCGCTCCGTTTCACCATCTTCCCCGCCCCCGCGGGGGCGGGGAAGACGGCAAAACGGAGCGGTATGCAACGGGCGGGCTGCCACTCACCTGTTCCTCCCGCCCAGCTTTCCGGCAGCATGACGCCGCTGATCCTCTTCAGGCACTGACGCTCAGCACTGGCTGACAGGGGCCCAGTGTCACACTATCTCCTCTCCAGGTGCCGTAAATGTGCCGTATGGCTTGTTTACGACACTGAGAGTGGTGGTACAAGCATACCAGCAATGATAACAGGCTCAGGATTGAGTCCTCGGCTGTAAACCTATCTTACTAACTGGAAACAAACACCCTTATTTATGCCTAATCTGGCTTTGGATTCTTAATTAAGAAACACAAAACTCAGGCAAAATTAAAGAACTGAACATTTGTTAGAAAGCTTCACACATGTCAGTTGCACAGGTAGCCCAGGGCTGTGACACAGGCATAAATGCAAGTCAGAATTCATTTAATATTGTAATTCAATTCTATTAGTTTTTAATTGAATTCTCCTTCAGCCAATATTTGCAAATGAAAACTCCTGGTTTAGTTTTATAGGAAGCCATCTCCCAGTGTGAAAAGTCTGAAGTAATCAGCTCAGTGCAAGAGCTTCTGGAATGTCAAGAATTATGATAATGGAATTAGTAGCCTTTTTAACCTGCTCGGTGGAATGTGATTTTTGTGAACTGTGTCCAAAAAGCTGTGCAATAAGGTATGCTGGATGACTATAATAATAATAATAATAATAATAATAATAATAATAATAATAGTTGAAAGGGAGAGATTTTGAACATACTTTTCAAGGCAATGAACATACTTTTTCGCCTTGGTATTTGCCTCTTTCTGGTCAGACGCGTACCCTGAAGGTCAATTCATCAGAAGGCTGAAATCGGGATTTTCAAGGCTCATCTGCTTCAGATGAAAGAACACACTTCAGCTGCTTTGACGGAGGGGCAAAAAGAGGCTCATTGTAAAGAGGGAGATCATTGTTAGGGTGGGGAGAAGGCGCAAATATTGGGAACCTGCTTTGGGGCGAGACTTTGCATCCCTGTTTTCCATACACCGACTCCTCCTTCCTCCTGAGGTGACCTGTCTGCCTGGAAGGAAGGAAGGAAGGAAGGAAGGAAGGAAGGAAGGAAGGAAGGA
>JAJKFI010039868.1:20030-45413 GCA_029204185.1 Lerista edwardsae | reverse complement strand
GACACATTTCATTGGTTCATTTCAATCTTTATTTTTTTTAAAAAAAATATTCCACCATGGTATGTGACTGCATTTAGGGAAAGTTTACAGATCTGTACTTTTAACAGACTACTATGTATATGCTTTTAACAATGCTAGTCAATGGGGCTTAAGGTTTCCACGACCGAATGGTCTAGTCGTGACCGACTGTAGGGGGCGGTGAACATCTCCGTTTCTAAGTCTGTAGAGCTGGTGTTTGTCTGAGGACAAGCTTCTGTGGTCATGTGGCCGGCATGACTATATAGTAGTGCACGGAACGCCGTTACCTTCCCACCTAAGTGGTCCCTATTTATCTACTTGCATTTTTATGTGCTTTCGAACTGCTAGGTGGGCAGGAGCTGGGACAAGCAACGGAAGCTTACTCTGTCGCATGGTCTCAAACTCCCAACCTTCTGGTCAGAAAGCCCAGCAGCAGCGGTTTAACCCGCAGCACCATATTGCCTGTAAATGTGGATACGATTGCAGCCTGTGGGATGCTTGGGGCATTTTGTTTTAATTAGATCAGCAACTGTTTGGGAGGATTAGGAGGGTTCTTCTTTCAATTTTTGAATTTTTAAAAACTTATACATCCATTTTTAAACATATACTTATTGTACATTTTTAATTAATTTGGTTTGATCTTGTCATATGGTCACTTTTGATGTCACTTTTTCCTTCCTAATAATGTCACTTCCGGCCATGACATCATTTCCAGGTTAATGGCATCATTTCTGGTGGGTCCTGACAGATTGTTGTCCTAAAAACTGGGTCCAGGTGCTAAAATGTTTGGAAACTACTGAGCGAGAGCATCTCCAATGGCCTAGCCCACCCCTCTTCTACCCTTTCTCATTTACGCCATTCCCCTTTTCCTTTTTCAGTGTAGGAAGTGAGAGGAGCAGAGGCTGGCCTATCACCAGGTAAAGGGGTAGCAGCTTTTGGCATGTCACCTCACGTCTCAGGAGGAGGTCTTGGGCCAGCCCTGTCAAAACCTTACTGCTAATGCTCAAGAGGACATAAATACAATTTGCGAAGGATTCCTAATATCCAGGATTGGACTGTAGGGGGCAGGGCTTTATGATAGTGGAAGAGTTTTCCCACTGTCAGAACTCGCAGAGCTCTGTCAGTGGCCATTTGGAGAGTACTGCTGCAGCAGGTGGCAGTGCTTCAATTGCACTATTGGATGCTGTTGCGCCCGCTGGACCAGGTAAGACAGTGGAGGGGACAAAGCTTGAGGGGTGGGAAGTGGGAAGTTGGCAAGAAGGGTTCCTGTAGCAAATGGTGTGCATCAGATCCTCTCTCCAGTTTTTTAAGCGTCCTTGCCCCTTTATTCTTCTCAGATTTGCTTCAGCTACAGAACTGGCACAGGTCCGAGGAGACCCATTGCAGAGTGAGAGGCTTACAGAGCGGTAAGGGGACATAATTCTTCCCCCCCAAGCCTCCTGAACCACAGGATGCACCATTTTGGCATGGCTGCATCGAGGGGGGGGGGAGGGTAGGATTGGGCTCCTAGTCATTAGTCTGTCTGACTGTGGGGACAGAAGAGGACTTGAGGTCCTCTTGAGGTCACTGCTTTTGGTGCAGCCTTGTGGTCTTCCGATGTCTTGTTTCAGAAGTAGTGCTTAAGTACTGAAGAACTTAAATGACTGAGGAATTCCAAAACATGGTGTAACCCCCGGAGCGGGGGGCGCATCCTGGCTACTGGGTGCGGGGCATGTGGGTACCCAAATGCGGCGGGCCTGGGCAGCCTCTCAGCACAGGGACACACTGGCTGGACACCAATAGCTTTGCCGTAACTTATTTAATTTTGTTAGATTCTTTACGTTCATGCGGGGGCGTTACCTCACGGGGACCCCACGGGGCTTCCCTCTCTCTAGCACGAATGCCTTTGTCTTCTGCCGCCCCGCCTGGCCACGATCCGGGGCGCATCAGGTGGGTCGCTTACCCCTTCTGGGATGGTCGGTCTCCCCAGTGTAGCTCTCGAGGGTCTCTCTCGGGTGGTCGTCGGCCCCCTGGGTGCTGGGAGTCGGATCCCCAGTGCTCCGATCTCCAGTGGCCAGTTGGCATGCCGGCAAGGGTAGCTCCTTGTCGGGGAGTCCAATCGTCAGCCCAGGGGTGCCTCCCATGGAGGGTCACCCCATGCCTCTTGACCGTCTGGGGTCTCTTCCCCCAGCGAGGAGCTCCTGGACTTCTTTACAGGTCCAGGCAAAGGGAGGGGGGTGGCCAACCCCCGGGATCACTCTCCTTGCTCTACCTCCGCAGGGCTGCGGAGAGCGACCTCTCTCTCTGCTGTCCCCAGCCTCCCTAGGCTCCTCCCCTTCCTGGCTCATGGGCTGCCCAGGCTCTCATGAGACTGAGCCTGGCCTTTGCAGGATCCTGGCCAAGGAGCCTTAAAGTCCCAGTCTCCTGCCTGGTAGGCGTCTCCTCCCTCCGGGGTCGTTGCTGGGCAGGGGCTGGGGTGACACATGGCTTTAATGGGTGAAATGGCAGTATCAAGAACACAAAAACATTCAGCTACACATACAAACAAAAAGAGCTGAATTGCTAAATGTAACAGAAGTGTGAGTTCAGCTTTTGTTGTGCAACTTAAGTTATTTCTTTATTCTTACTTTTGCCATTCCATGCACTGAAGCTGCATTTTGGAATTCCTCAGCACTTTAAAAATAAAACAGTTTACTGCAACTTATGCATAGAAGAGTGAGCTGTAACAACAGGTGTGTTCTAAAATTTTTCACATTTTAACAACCCCTGAAACTAAGAGCGAAGGGGCAGCCTATCCAGCGCTGACACAGCAGTGCCAGACAGTTCACCCTGTATTCCCTGCTGCGTTTAAGCAGACTGGTGGTCTTCACAGAGTAAAGGAACATTTGTCCCATGTCCCATATCAAGCCCCAACCTGCCCTGCTTCCCACACTGAAACATTTCCTCCCAAGCAGTGGTGGGATTCAAATAAATTAACAACCGGTTCTATGACGTCATAGCCGGAGCAAAAAAAAACCCGAAGCCAGCCGAGGTAAGCGAGTGGGCGGGGCCCGGCCATTTAACAACTGGTTCTATAGAACCTGGGCAAACCCCCTGAATCCCACCACTGCTCCCAACCCTCCATTCTTCCCTCCCCCTGCTCTTGCGGCACTGTACTCACTAGCCTAGGTGGCTGTGGTTCTGGATTCAGCGCCGGTGGGATTGCGCCAGGCCTTTCCACCAGTACTGTCTACTCACGTGGTCCCACAAATGTGTATTATGGCACATTTTTTTACACCTAGCATCAGCGCAGCACAAGAAGTCCTTTGGGCCCAGAAGCACTTAGAAGACCCGCTGGTCACAAAATGTGATTGAAGCATGTGCTTATCGTTTCCGTTGAAAGCAATAGTTTGCTAGTGCCGAAAGTTGCTTGGATTTCACCCTAAATTGCTTGCACATTCTGCCTGTTTACTGCTGAAGAATTAAAGGATCACTGGTGAGAGTTTTTCTTCCATGAAACTGCTGGGCTTTGACAATAGCCGTTTCGCTGCTCTTTTGTCATGAATAAGACTTTTAAGTCATTTCTCACAGCCGGTGACATTACTGTATTTCATTCTTTGTGGATGTTTCTGTCAAATACCAATTGAATTTTGTCATCTTATCTGTGTAATTAATTGCCTTGGCTGCTGTTATGGATTCTTTGCTCTTATCCATTTCAAAGCTAATAGTTCACTTTGAGTTTGCTCTGAAAATGGGAGTCCTCATTTTGTTTTTATCTTGCCTTTTCCCTTTCGTGCTGATAGCACTCTTGACATTCAGGGATGTGCGGAGTGGCAGCAGGAGCACTAGAACTCCGGAGGGACGAGGCAGGATCTGATTAACTTTGCATTTTGTTTCTGTGGCATTAATTCATGCTTCTCAGGTAGAACGTTTTTATGCTAAAGTCATTTGCCTGCAAAGCTTCCCAGAAGTTTTCTGGCAGGAAAAGCCACAGCTGCTTTCAGGCATGCGAGAGCTGGCCTTGCATAATTTTCAAAGCGCTGCTACAACTTCAGCAGGGAGTGTGACTTGGAAGCCTGGGCAGCTTCTTTTGAGCTACATCAGTGCCGAAAGTCGTGAGACTTTAACTTCTCCTGTTATCCTCTTGTCTTCTATCAGATTTTATACATCTGCTAGCGGAAGCGTAGCTGGGATGCTTTTCTGTCTCTACTTTGTTTCTATTTCAATCAAATTCCTGTCGCTATTTCAATATACAAGTGCCCCAGTATCCACTGATTTGGTATCCACTGTTTCAGTTATCCACGGATACCAGCAGATACTGGGACAGCTATTAAAAAGATAGGTGAGCATTGAACAAATTTCTTCTTTTACCTTGTTGCAGCAAAACCACTGATGTTCTCCTGTCTTTAAAAAGGCATCCTGTCCATGGTTTCAGGTATCCACAGTGGGGTCCAGAACAGAACCCCTGAGGATACTGGGGCATGCCTGTACTTTAAAGGCTTTCCCTTGTTTTGGGGGTTTGCATTTGGATTTGAAAACCTAGCAATTGCCTTTCTCAAAGGACACAACTTTAATTAAGGGAGATCACGTCCAAAAAGCATGGTCTACCATTGAATATATATTTGAGGCAGGGTATGTGAGACAGAATAAAAAAGTGTGTATTTGGGGTTGTAATTTTAAGATACTGTATAGGCAAATACATTATTTCAATGGACCCATGTTATTCACAGGTCCAGCATCTGTGCGTTTGACTTACTGTGGATGCCAGTGGATACTGAGGTCTGTGTTTAAATGCCTTTGAAACAAACAAAATTGCAAAAATGAGGCCCCTCCAGTTTTGCACCAAATCTGTGGCTGCTACCAAACTCTTTCCTATCCTGAACCCTTGGACGTGTACATAGAACTTGATGGGAAGGGAAGGAATGTTTTTTTTTTTTCCTGCTTTGCTCTGTACTTTCTAGCAAGGCTCTGTTTACAACTTCTTCAGAAGCCAAGCATGAAGGGAAGGCAACAGTTCTTCCTCTTAACTGAATTCTCTGTGATCTGTCAGGAACTAATAGAAAAGGAGAATTTCTTCTTCTGCTTCTGTCAAAAGTAATGTAGATCTTTAAAGTCATGGATTAAAAAAGGAAAATTTTAGGATTACTAGATGAGGCTGTGTGTTTTTTAATGAGGGGAGGGAGACATTACTGGCATCTTATTTGCCACGAATAGCTTCAAAGGAACAAAGTCTATCCTTCACAAAAAGAAGGAATAACAAACACAAAGAGCCACACTTACATAGGGATCTTGTATTACTGGCAGCTCTCCACAATGTATAGATGAACAATTCAAACTGCACCTGAACAATACAATGCAGGAGACTTACTTCTGAGTAGACATGCATAGAATTGTGCTGAAAGAGACTGAAGTATGAATCAACGCTTCCCTGGTTTGAAACTTGCCTCTGTCGTGAACCACCTAACTCAGCCACAATTCAGGGATGAATGACAGTAATCCTTAATTACCTTTCAAGATTGTAAGGATTGTAATAAAATAATGCAAGTGCTTTGCAAATTTTCTAATGCTAAATTATCATAAAACATTGCAAAACGAACCATGAGACTAACAAGCTCCAGAGGCCTTTATGCTGAACTTGCCCTCAAGCCCGTGTAATGGACAAAATGGTCATGACTGGGAATGAGTGGGCAGTATTGTGGAACCCGGGCTCCTGATCTTAATAATAGGGAGCATTTGTATTGCATTTTAAGAATCAATGCACTATATATTTATTATTTCCGGAAACTTTAAAAATACATGTGAAATTGCAACTTTATAAATACATATCTACCCGTACTCTTAGATCTACCCATACTCTTAGATCATCTGGAGGGGCCCTTTTGACTGTGCCGCCACCAGGAGAAGTGAGAGGGCGGCGGCCAGGAAGAGGGCCTTCTCGGTGGTGGCCCCCCAACTTTGGAATACCCTCCCCTTAGAACTGAGAACTGCTCCCTCCTTGTTAACATTTCGGCGGGGGTTGAAGACCTTTTTATTTCAAAAAGCTTTTAATTGTTGACAGGCTAGCTGGCTGGTGTGTTATATCTTATATCTTATGATCCACAGGGCTTGTTTTTAAATTTTATTGTTTTGTTTTAATTTTGTTTTTACTATATTGTTTTAATATTGTTTTTATATTGTTTTTTAATGTTAAATTTTATATTTCCTTGTAATGCCGCCTTGGGTGCCTTCGGGCATAAAGGCGGGATAAAAATCTAATAAATAATAATAATAATAATATGAAATACAAATTGCTTATGTACTTTATAAATACATATGAAATTGCAAGGAGAGTATGTCCTCTCCTTAGTACTGGCCAGTGGGGACAGTTGCTCCCAAGCATTAGACCAGGGGCAGCTGTTTGAATTTATTTTTATTTTCTAACAACTGTTTGCTATTTATCAAGTTAGATTAGAAATTTAGGGCGCGATCCTACCCAGCGCTGGAATAGCACAGCCGGCCAGCCAGAGCCATATCCAGCGCTGGATAGGTGGAGGCTGGAGCCTCCCTGTGGCAAGGGAGCATGTGCTAACCCACCAATCCCTGCCCCACTTCCACGCGGAGCCTCCCTTGTGCCGACCAGCTTAGGTCAGTGTAAGAAAGGCTCAGCGTGGACGCAGCAGGGCCAATGCTGCCTGCAGCGCCGGTCCTGCTGCTCTAGCGCTGATGCGGGGCTGCCAATCAGCGCTCCCTCGTCAGCGCTAGAGGAGTCATGCGACACTATGACGTAGTGTCGGCGCGACGGGCAGTGCAGGCTTGCGCTGTTAGTTGGAATTGTTCATACTCAGTGATATCATTATAGTTTTGAATACTGCAGTAATCTTTGCTCTTTGAATTTCACATTCTCAGATCTCATGTTTACCCTGGTAACTGGACAAAGAGACAGGTTTCAAAGTGGCAGCTTTCCCTATTCCGCCCAACACAGCGTCTCTCCCTGTGGGTCTTGCTGGTATCTCCAATCTTATCCAGCTTTCCAGTGCCAATGCAGCTGTGCCAATGGGTGTGTATTTTGTTTTTAGATAGGGAATCACTTTAGAGAAGAGTGTTCTTTTGTTGCTATGTAAACCACTTTGAAAACTTCTTCTGCGCTGAAAGATGGTATATATAAATCTTTATTATTATTGTTATTATTATTATTGTTCTTCTTATTATTTCTTAAGAAACAATGCTTAAAATCTCCATATCATATCTTTCTATTACCTTTATTGATAGCAGATAGGAAGATTTTTCTTTCTGTCAGGGAAAGGACTGGGAGGAAACTGGAAAGGACTGGGAGGCTGACTGAGGCAAGCATGCAATGGTTATCACACACCCACACCCACACCCACCCACACACACACACATTGTAAGCCGTTACCACTGGTGCTGGGCCAATGCCAGGCGGAGGTACCCAGAGGCGGCAACATGATGCTGGCAGCTGGTGAGTACCAGGGCTGCCAGCATTGCACATTTTCCAGGTGGGAGAATGTACTGGGCAGGGGAAGGGGCAGAGTGAGGGTGGGAGTGGGGGTGACTTCCACCACCGGATCCTATGTGTCAGGCTGTGTGACCTGGTTTTGTGGCAACAGTGTAAAAAACAAGAGATCTATTTAATGTTCTCCTATCTTTTTAATAGGTGTCCCTACTAAAACCTAGGGTGTCTATAGGTGTCCCAGCATCCATGGTTTCCATGGGTAACTGAAAATGTGGATACTGAATCAGTGGATACTGGGGCACACCTGTACTGTACTACCTAAACTCCCTGCACAGCTGGGGGTTGTACCAGCTTTTCCAAAAAAAACTTTAATTTAGCCAGCAACTTCTGGCACTTGGTTGCTCATTTAGTATTACTGTTCCCTTTTACCATTTTGGCCATGGAGACAGCTTAACAGACTTTGCATTGAAACTTTTGTTATCTTGGTAGTCGAACCAAGACAGAAGTGGAAGAAATTACAGTGTGATACTGGCTGGATTATCTTGGAATTGAACTGTTAAATGTACAGTATTTCTTGCCCTTAACATCCCCCAATAAACGTGTGAGAAGAGTTTTTTGGAATATAAATTGAGCTACGTATATTAAATGAAGCCAGTCATAGATCTGATTTGTGGGTTCTGTCTCCCAATTCCACCCTCTTTCAATGCAAGCATCTAGCCTAGAGGAGACCACAAACAGAAGCTCTTTCCCCTTACAGGCATTTCCACCCTGACTATAAGCTGCAGGCAGTCAATTGACAGCCTGGCCTTATCAACAGCAACCCTGAGGGACTGGACTGGACCGGACCACCTTCCCCAAGCTAGAAAGCATTTGAGGTCAATGTAGAAATCCAAGGGGGATTGCCAGCCAGCCTGTCTGAGCCAGGTAGCATCTAGGGATTGGTCCTGATTCCCCCTCCGGCCCTATTTACCTTAGGATGTCCACAGAAATCCACTTCAGTGGATCCACTACTTCCACTCCCTGGACTGCACCATGCCTTCCAGGTATGACCAGCCTGCCTAAGGAAAGAACCCAATGCAAGAAACAGTCCAGGGGAGGCAAAGCAACCACTCACCAGGGCCATTAAGGAAGATGACACACACAAAAATCCTACCCCATTCCAAAAGGCAACCAGCTAGTCTCAGCCTGCCAGGGGGGTGAGTGGGTGGGGCAAAATGCCGAGAGAAGCAGGAAGCATAGAGCAAATGATAGCAGGTCAAGGCTTCCAATAAGGTACCACCAGCATCAGCCTGCCTTGCCTCACATCAAGACAGGGCAGAGCAATAACATCCTTGCCTCCCAAATAGGCAGTATTCAGTCATTAATTGCACACCCATAGTTGCAGGTGTAGCATCTCTGGCTGTGACCCATAAATTTCACTCACTAATT
Organism: Lerista edwardsae; assembly: GCA_029204185.1. Lineage (NCBI taxonomy): Eukaryota > Metazoa > Chordata > Lepidosauria > Squamata > Scincidae > Lerista > Lerista edwardsae. The sequence goes on along the minus strand of JAJKFI010039868.1, from coordinate 36,559 downwards.
CTGCAAAGGTTGATGTAACGGCTTTGCCTGGCTGTATACCACTGGCAGAGAGAAAATTACCTATAGCCATTCTCGGCTCTTTGAAGAGAAGATTTGCATCGCTTTGAAAGTCTGTGAAATGGCAAGTAATGCAGGATGCTTTGCTTTCAGAGCATGGTAATGTAAATAATTTAGACGCTTCAGAAGTCTGGATTGCCATTATGTTTCTGTTTACATGAATGCCGACGATGTGCTGTACTATGCAATATGAAAAATGGTATTGCCCCCATGTTCAATATCATCAGCTTAGTTCTTTGGGTACATCACAGGGATGGACCAAAGTGACTGTGAATGCTGATGCCTTGGATTCTGTCATTAACAGCAAATATACATGCTCCAAATTTTATAAATGCAGCTAGTTCTGGGCAGCAGAGTAAAAGCCCCATGAAAAGAAAATTAATCTCCTTCTGTTACTATGCATGCCCGGACAGTGATTCTTATTACTGCTCTGAAGCTCACCTGGTTGTAAATGTCATAGAAAAATTGAAATTACCTGTTTTTAAAGGAGTAGCATGATTTTAAAACGTGTGCTGGGCTTTTACTGCCAGAGATAGGCCACATAGCAGTACCTAACGTATAAAGAGAAATGTGTAGTAAGAAACTTGCGGTGAAAAAGTTACATCTATTTTTTTTTAAGTGAGGGATGCAGGGCTTGTTTTATTCACATTTCTAATTAAATCTGTCGTTATGTCTCAGCCAATGGCTAATCAAACATCATGTCCATCAAATACAATACTGCTGTTAAGGTGCTGCTGCCTATTGGTGTAAAGGTTCCGGTATTGGCAGAGGCAGATCTAAGGGAGGGCAAATCTCTAAGTTTTGCAAGAAGCCTTACCTTGCAGTGGAAATCACTCCTCTCCTGCACCGTTTTAGCCAATCCTCACAGGGAAAAGCAACATCTTGGCGTTGCTTACTGGCTACAGCAGCAAGGGAGAGGAGGGATTTACATGACAGGGTAAAGCTCCTTGCAACACTTAGAGATTTGCCCTCCCTTAGATCTGCCTCTGGGTATTGGTTCTTGTGAGGAGGTCACTAAGGCTGCATTTGTATGCACACTTAAGGAACAGTCCTGTTCAGCACAGGAGCCTCAAGCCCTAGCCTGCCCAATCAGGCCTCTCAAATCTGTGCCAGCTGTTTTGCTGGTGTATCCTCAACAAACCCCATGTCAGGGGTCCAAGCCCTCCACGGCGGATAGGATTCTGAAGAGGAAGTCTTTGTGGGTCTCCCCGCCCATCAGAGACTGTCTTACCATCCATTCCACCCTCTGCTCAGGAATGCCTCCCCCACACTCTTCCACCACTCCATTCCCCTTTGCCGTTCAGTGCTTCCCTTAGCTCTGCTGCTACATTGACAGGGCAGCACAGGCCTCTCCGTCAGCACCATTTACTTCCAGGCATGTTTGCGGCACCCGGTGCTGGGGCTGCAGCACTGGGTCTGCGGCCCTGTAGGATTGGGCTGTGAACTGGGAGTCCAACTGAATCCAAGTAGTCATGGATTCATGTGTGTCGATGGGCTGAACTACAGACTGCATGCGCACACACGTAATTAACCCCCAAACACTGGTACGTCCAGTGCAGGTCCAGTGACTTTGGGAGGAAGTGAATTTCAGAAGAAGGGGTGCGCTTTTCACACTTTTCTGCACCTGCTGCTTTTCCTTCCAGAGGGTTCAAAGCACATGTACAGTCAATCCTCTTTATGTTCGACCTTCCTATCTGCAACCTCACTTATTTGCAAGGGGCAGAATTACTGCTTTACTCATTATCTGCGCCTTTGTCCTCATTTTCCACTATGCAGAGATCTTACAAAAGCTGAAAGAACCTTCAAAAGTGCTCCTGTGACCAGCACTGACTCCCTTAAAATGCCTGATAAAACCATCCACTGGCCATGTTTAAGGGGTCCATGCTGGTCACAGGTTCCATTCTGAAGACCCCTGCAACCTTTGGAAGGTTTCTGCAGCATTCAGAGATCTTTTACTCTTCCTGCTGCATTCTGCTGGCTTCCTGAGAGTCTCTGCTGGATTCTTCTAATTGCAGATAAGGAACCTCATTGATCCCATAGGATCAGTGATTCGTTATCTGCAAATTCACTCTCAATGGATTTCCAGAACTTAACCCTAGCAAACAATGAGGATTTAATGTATGCATCAAAAACGTTTCAGGGGCAAAACCAGAAGGGATGCTGAAGTCGAAAAGTAATAGACAAGAAGGTCAAGGCATACCTCACTCCCTGCTCTGCTGCTCCTTTGTCATAGGAATGCTTTGCCTAGAACAAGTCACTTGTTGGGGAGTTTATTACATGTATTTTGTCTAATATATAGTTCAGCAACGTTTAGCAGTATTATTAACAGCCTTATCCTAAGTAAGGCTGACATAGGAAGGCCAACATAACAGGGCTGTATTCTAAAGCCCATTAGGAGGCAGCAGCAGCGAAGTGCAGGCCAAGGGGAGGTTTTCCCCTTACACCCAAGTAAGCCCCAGTCATCCCAATGGGGTTGCTTGTGCACCTGTGCCTGCTGTTTTGCAGACGTAGCGCCAGCACAACAGGAATATAGGATTGCGCTCTAAATTGCTGCATTTACAGGATTGTCTCATGTAGAAGAGAACAAATGAAACGAAAAAGGTGGACACTAAATAAATGTGTATCCTGACCTACTACGGGATTTAAGGGCAGGCAATGTCAATTTGTTCTTAAATAGAAAGCAAGTAGCCAGTCATCTGAATTCTGTGACAAGAAGCTGAACACTGCTTTAAATGGCATAAGCAACTTTTTTCCCCAAAGTAGCCCAATTTTCTTCGGTGCTCAAGAGTTGTTGTGATGTTAATTTGAGCTGGTAGAAAACCTTGTTTCAAGTTAATCTAATGCAGCAGATTGTCATTCAACATAAGAGGTGATAGTCTATTTTGTTGCCATCTAAGGCAAATATTGATGCCTTTTTGTCCTTTTTGTACACATCTGTCTCTAGGGAGCACTTGTGGTTCTAAAGGTGATACTTGCAGACAAGAAAAGACCTTTTTAACTGTGTTGGAATTCTTTGATGTGAGTTTATGTGTAAGCGCCTTTCTTTCCTTTCAGGCTGGCCTGTTCATTATTCACATACTAAATATTTGTTGTTCCCTCTCCAGGCTTTCCCATCTGTATAAAATGGGAATATTTCCAAGTGTTGTTTTTTTAATTCTCTGCACGAACTAACCTTTGCACACCAGGTAGAAACCTCAGCTTTTTTAGACGTCTGGAGAGAATTAATCTGCTGCAGAACACTGTGGAGCTCTACAGCTCTGCACAGATTCTTCTAAACACAACTATGTTTGGTACAGAGTATACTTGAATTAGTCTGCTTCTGGAATGTTAATTATGATCTCAAGGGTTTTGTAAACTTCATACAAGCTATAATCCAATCGTTAGTGTGTGTTGCTGCTTTTTCCATGCACCGTTAACGACAAGCATCTTGATAATTGCATGGCAATCTGCACCTCAGATGTAGAGTCCAATCCTATCCTCCCCCTCCCCACTGGCAGTGCAGCTTGTCACAACCTGGCATCCGTCTCCCATCCAAAACCAAACCACAGATTCTCCTGCTTAGCTTCAGGCAGTGCCAGCAGCTCAATCATCAGTCCACACCTCCTGCCCAGAGCTTGGTTTTTGAACATCTGAGTTATAGATATATTTGTATTCATGCCAGCTCATGTATGTGACATACCTTCATTCAGTATAGTAATGTAATTGGATTGGATTTCTTTGTTACTTGAATATTAGAAACTAATTACTTTTTGCCTATTCCTGCTAAAAGTCCAGGTTCAGTCTATGACTACTTGATACAGGCACTGATAAAATATTGCATGTAACCTATTCCCAAAGGCTGGGAACAATATTTTTCTCATACTGAAGAAACCGTACTAGTATTGTTTTTGTTTCAATATTGTTTATAGAGATCACATTATAACAAGGCAACCTATAAAGTTTCCTGAATTCATCTTATGGAAATGGCAGCAACTGCAGGGCTCAGTTAGCCCAGAGACACCATGAAATTTAAGCACCTTCGGCTGAAATGGTACCTCATGCATGCATTGTGATGAGTATTTCAGCTGCCTTTTGATGGCAAAATATTCTAGTTCCTATAATTTGAAGGATTTTTGTCTCAAACTTATCACTATGCACCCAAGGTTTCAAGAAACTCAGTCTTGAACCTTGTTTCATGTAGGTTGTAGAGGTAATAAGATGTCTTTAGTCTTAGTTGTGTGGTCTTCCTTCTGTCCATTGACTTCAATAATAGGCTTTGGTTTGCTTGAATGGTTTTGTTCTGGTATGGTCTTCCATAGAGGCAGAAAAGATTTTTGCTTTGTGGTTTATTGAACATAAAGCAAAAACAAAAGTTATAAACCTACAAAGATTGGGACCCACCAGTACGTTGGGACCCACCAGTGGGTTGTGAGCCAATTTCAGGTGGGTCACGAAGCTCCTAGGACAGCCATATTGATACTATGGGAAGATGGGATGCTGGAAAAGGGGAGGGCTGTGTTGTTGTTTTTCTTCTGTCATGGTTGTGAATTGGCTTTTTTCTTTCTGATTCACTTTGCTGTTGGAGAATGGCTGAGAAGTAACCCAACTTATTGCTGCATTCTTAGGAAAGCAGCAGGTTCTGACAGTGGCAGTTCCAGCCATGACATCACTTCCAATGGGACCCAGATAGATTGTTGTCCTAAAATGTGGGTCCTATTGCTAAAAAAATATGAGAACCACTGCTTTATAACATGACTGTACTATTCCTAAAACCACAATTTACACACACACGCACATGCATATACATGAGGGTCTCACCATACTACATTGATACCATGCTGTGTGATTATAACATCTCATTGGCTGTTCAAACAGTCAGTGTCATTGGTCCATTTTGACTTAAGCAAATCTACTTTACATTACAAAAGAGTTGTATTTTTATTTTCTTTTTTTTGCCATAATATTTGATAGAACACAGATATTAAAATTAGAATGTTTCATTACATTCTGCATGAAATTATGCATTGAATGGTATATATTATGGTATTGTTTCTAAAAACCACAATTTTCAGAATTTTGATCAGTAGTGGGGTTACTCACACACACACACAGGCACGCAAGAAAGGGGGGGAGAGAGGCCCTTGGGGCAACCCACCCGGTGGCTAGGTGCACCACAGAGCAGAAGTCACCAGCTATTGACATAAATGTTAGTATTTGCAGTCAAAAAGAAATTTGAACACAACAATGTTTATTTAAGATTACAGTTCTTAAGTGTTTTTTTTTATTAATGAGTACAGTAAATTGATAATGGAAGTCATAAATAAACTATATTTTGTGATGTAGACAGATGACTTTCCCTCCCCCAACCTATACCTAACCATTTACATATATTCTTATGGTAAAAATATATTCATTTTTAGATATACTCTACTTTTCCAAAACGTAGCCACAATGTGAAATGAGAGGTACCTGTACCTCATCTGCTGGTTCAGATAATCAATTCAGGGCTGGGCACCAAATGGCTGTTAGATAATCAGAGGTAATTGGATATCCCTGAGCTGTTCTTGGGCTTGGCTGATTTGATTACATCTCATTCTGTTACTGGCACTACTGGTGCCAAGTTGGGGTCTGCCGCTGCTATCTGTGAAAATACTCCTTAGAATGACCCCTTAGCTTCAACGCTGTGAGGATTTGTGTGACATTCCAACCTATTCACCACACTGACTCATTAAAACAAAGATTTAGAAGTTAAGATCTTAGATCTTTTGAGCCATAAACAAATGTATGCACACAAAATACCCTTGCACATACTAACGTCATTGGTGGGCTGGCTCTGATTACAGAAATGGCAGGTGGTGGTAGAAGGCAATGGATTGCAATTGGTGAAGAATCTCCATTATTATTTGAAAGCATTTGGGCGGGGGGAATCAAGTGTCACTTTATGGTTGACTGAAGGGAGATAAATTGCAGCTCATGTGCAACTTTGTGACTGACAAGGAGAACTTCATTTGATTGGGTCAGAATGGATGCAAAGTGAATTGGAGAACATCATCAAAAGCTAACTGGATTGGTTGGATTTTTTTTTTTACAATGTTTTTGTCAAAGTCATGACATTGGAATTTTCTTCAACTCAAATATTTTGTGGTGTCACTAATTTTTGCTGTCCAAGGGGCTAAATAGCCCATCGCAATGCCTTTTTAGCCTTTTTCACAGCAGTTGTTGTAATGCATTGACTGTGATATAATGGACTGAGCGCTCTGTTGTAGGCAGATTTGCAAAGGCAGATTGAACTGCAATTTCCAGTGTATACAGCTGCATATATATGTAGTACTCACATACAATAGCATATTCCACAAGAATTTTGTTGTTTCAAAATAGTACTTGGAACACATAACTTGTACCATGGTTAGAACTGATAAAGGAGAAAATGATCCAAGATGCATAGGGGTTGTTTTTTTTTTAAATCAAGATACTGAAGGTACAATCGCAAACAGTTCCTGTGACAAAAAAAGTTGGGAAATGTCTAAAGAAATGAGAGTAGCTGCACAAAGAGCTTGCTTGAAAAATAGAGCAGTAAGAGGAACTTGTAGAGCAGTAAGAAGAACTTGTACAAGTAGTGGAAGAAGAGACAGTTAACAAAGCAAGTGCACACACGCATAGCACACTTGCAGGGATAATGTTAAGGATGCTGAAGTACAGAAGGATCTGAAGCTGGCGAGAGATGCCAAAAATAACAGAAAGGGATTTTTTTTTTGTTATATCCCAAAAAAGAGGAAAGTTGAGGAAGGAGTATGTCTGGTGCATGGAGAAGATGGACAAGTAATGATGGAGGAAAAGGCAGACCTGGTCAATTGCTAGTTGAAACCCCAACTTCTGTCTGGTGTCTTCTTGGGGGTGGTGCAAAGGTAATAGGCTGAGTTAGAATGCCAGATGCAGGGGAGTGACAGCAAGATGCAAGTATCTTTGTTGTCTTGTGTTCTCCCTGTTGGGCCACTCTGAGATACTGGAAGCTGGACTAGATGAGCCCTTGACTGATTCTGCAAGGCTTTTCTTATGTTGTTAATTCTTATTTCGCATCTGCCTTCTCTCACAAGGAGACAATGGCCCCACTTTTAACAGCTGCAAGCATCGGATACCTCAAGAAATGGTAAGAGAACACCTGACTTCCTTGAAAGTAGTATAAATCCTCAGAACCAAAGGCTCAATCCTGTCCAACTTTCTAGCACTACTGGGTGGTCAGGGAGGCATCTCCAAGGTAAGACATGTATTTAATTTGCGGCCGCATCCCATCCAACTTTCTAACAGTGATGCAGCCACAGTGCAGCCCAAAGGAATGTTGGTTGAGATGGGGCCCCAAGTTAAATACACCCCAGGGGTACTGAAAGAACCTATGGGTGTGATATCAGAGCCGTTATCTGTCATCTTTGAGAGCTCCTGGTGTGTTGCCCAAGAACTGCAGAAGACGAAATGTCCCTATCTTTCATTGAGGGAAAAAATTATGAAAAACTACAGACTGTCCAAACCTGATGTCAGCACCTGGAAAGATCCTGGAGCAGATTATTAAGCGGAATATCTGTAAGCCATTATAGTTCTGTCAAGAAAAGGTTGTGCCAGACTAATGTCATCTCCTTCTTTGATAAAGGAACTAGTCTGGAAGACGTACAGCCCAATCCTAACCCATGCTGGAAAAGACAAGCCAGATGGGCTGTACTGTATTCAGCACAGGTTTGAGGCCGGCTGCCACTTGGCGCAAGGTAAGGGGAAGTTTCCTTACCCCAGCAGCAAGCAGTGGGCCCCCAGTGGGGCAACTTGGATCTGCATCAGAGAAATTGCTGGAGCAATCTGAGTGGCCTTGATCAGGGCCGACTGAGCCAAGGAAAGGGGTTAGGATCTGGCCTAAGTGCTGGCTCCTGGCTCCAGCCCACCTTTCCTGTGCCATCTCCCCAATTCTCCTTGCCAGCATCTAGACACTGGTCTTACCTGGCACTGGGTCCTGGTGCTGGCTTGTCTAGCCTGCACAAGAGTGCCAGAAACACATTTTATGGTGCATTTGTGACACTCAAAGGCCAGGCGCATGGGACATCCATCAGCCTAACTCCCAGTTAGGATTATGCCCTATAGGCAGTGGTGTCATTCAAATGATTTAGGAACAGGAACTCACTTTTGATTGGCACTTGTTGGGAACCCGGAACCAGCCACGGAGCCCGTTAGGATCTGGAATGCCCGTTCTGGTCCGTTCCCCCTGAATGACAGCACTGCCTATAGGAATGCCATGGTCATAGTGTAACTGCATTTCCACAAGGCATTGAAAAAAAGTCTTGTTTGATATCCTTGTGGATAAAATGGCAAAATGTGAATTAGATGGTACTCCTGTTAGAGAGATTCAAAGCTGGTTAAACAACTGTTCCCAGCAAATCCTATTACATTACTCTATGTCAACTTGAAGGGATGTATTGAATGAACTGCCACAGGGCTCTGTCTTGGGCCTTGTGCTGTTCAACATTTTTATAAATTAACTGGATGAGGTGGTAAAGGGGATGCTCATGAGATTTGTAGATGATACAAAGCTGAGGTGAGATAGCTAACAATCTGGAAGGATTCAAAATGATGATGACATGCTACACCACTGGGCCCATACTGACAAGATGAAGTTCAGCAGGGACAAATGTAAACTCCTGCACATAGTTACAAAAAAAAAAAAAAATCTGAAGCAGACCTACAGGATTTGCAGAAACCTGGCTTGGTAACAGCATTTGTGAAAAATATCCAGATGTCTTACAGCCCAATCCTATCTTCCCCCTTCCCCACTACTGATGCAGCCGCACCAAGGAAAAGGACAGAAGACAGGAGGGTCTGCTGACTCCATTTGTATATCTTTTCCTCCCACTGAATCCCATGGACTCTTTTGTGGAGTGAGTTCATCAAAAAAATCTAATCATCTTTTGTGGTTTAGTGGCCCTTGATGGCTTATCCCTGGTCCTAAATGGGTGCTGGTTCTTTCCTTGCCAAAGACGCAGCATTGAAGGGCCCTGGAGGCCGGCTGCTTCATTAGCATGGGCTCCTTGATTGAATCTGGCCATGGTGAAGACAGCCGAGGCTCGAGACCCTTCTTGTATTTATTATTTTATTTACTTACAGCGCAATCCTATAGACCGTGCAGTGTCGGCGCAATGGGGTTGCACTGCGAGCTTAGCACTGAAGTGGGGGTGCCGAACTACACACCCGCGTCAGCGCTCAAGCGTCAGGACCAGCACTGCAGGCAGTGCCGAGTCTGCTGCACCTCTGCTGAGCCTCTCTCGCACCGACCAAAGCTGGTCGGCGTGAGGGAGGCTCTGTGCCGAGGCGGCATGGGGATTGGAGGGAGAGAGGCGGGACATGGGCGGGCTTGGGAGATGGCCATTCTGTTCAGGCCATGCGGTCTCCTTGGATCTGTGCCCACTCTTTAGCGGGCACAGATCCGAGGAGCACATATACTCCTCGAGTATATGGGGAGTATATGGGGAGCTGGAGCCTCCCCTATACTGTGCTAGGATATGGCATTGGCCGGCCGGCCGGCCTCACCATTCCAGCGCAGTATAGGATTGCACCCTTAATGAATTTATACCCCACTTTTCTGCCCCATATTAGGGCACCCAAGGTGGCTTACAATAAAATAAAAGAATACAGAATAAAATTAAAACAATGACAAATAATTAAAAACAGCAGACCCCAATAGACTATGCAAACATTAAAAATTCTTTAAAGTCTGGAAGCTCCCAGCATGTGGATTTTCTTCACAGGGTCAAATGTGATGGTCGGGAAAGGTGTAGCTGCTCTTCAAATCTTCTGAGAGCCAGGCAAGATTTCACCCAACGCGGTCTGATTGGCACGCCAATCCTGAGCCGCGCGGGTTCTGTGGAGCAGCAGTAGCAACATGGTTAACGCTGCAACCTATGGGATGCACAGCAGCTGCCAAGGTCTCCTTGCGGGAAGGGGAAATTTGTCCCCGTCCCTTAGGAGAGCCACAGGAGTCCCTGCAATGGGACTCCTCGAATCTCCACTGACTATTTTGCTGGCAGATACTCAAGCAGCCCTGTGTTGGGCAGCCCAGCTCAACGCATGCATTAAGGATCCTGTGGTGGAAGCCACCCCCCAGCTACCCTCTAGCCCACCCCTCCTCTCCCCCCCCACCCAGTTCCACCCCTTCCCCACCTCCCCCTGCCCCAAAGGGCTTTTACCCCTGCTAACTGGGCAAGAGGCACTTTTTCAAGTGGTGCTCCTCTTATATTTAGCAGGGGGAGAGCAATTGTCCCTCTTCACCCCAGCACAGTGTCTTTCTCGTGGCTGTTGCTGGTGGTGTTCTCCATTCTTTTAGATTGTGAGCCCTTTTGGGACAGGGAGCCATTTAACTTTAATGTTATTATTTGCCTGTAAACCGCTTTGTGAACTTTGTGATGAAAAGCGGTATATAAATACTAGTGATTGATTGATTGACTAGTGATTGATTTAGCATCAGCCGACACTGCTGGAGCGCCATTCTCCCATATCCACCCACGCTGGGTGCTACTCTCTGGGTGCCATAAATGTGCTTTACAGCAGGCTTACAATACCCAAAGCCAGCAGTATGAACTAACAGTATGTACTGCTGGCAACAAGGCCTACAGGATTGGGCGCAGAGTATTGCTCTGACAATGAAAACTCAGCCTTTCTCCTGGCCTAAGGAATTGAGGCCTCTTGTCACCGGTCCTGCTTCTAAGGTCATGGTACTTGCCTAGGTCATGGAGTTCTGGTGGGGATCCAGTGTCATGTACGTGTATGCCAGGCATCCTGTGTTTAGAATAAAAAAAAAGCACCAGGCAACAATGGCTGCCTGCCAGGGATGCTGTAGTTCCCTGCATTGAGCAGAGGGTTGGAGTAACTGATCTACAAGGTCTTCGCAATCTAATTTTCTGGTATGTTTAATTCCATACTGTATCCATCAGAATAATAAATGTCTGTTTAGCGTGTGTTGCTTTATTCTTTAAAGCTAAATTAGGCTTATGGATTTGGGAATTATATAGTTAAGGCTAAAGTAGTTGTAACTTGCTCTGCAAATGTTTATTTCTTTTCAGTGTAGCAAGCAAATAGTTAAAGGAAAGCTAAATTTCTGTGGATGTTAAATTGAGTTATATGTGGTTTCAAGCAATGTCAGAATGATTGGACTATAGATCAATGTCAGTTCAGTTCAATACACTTCAGAAGATATAAAATATGGATCATCTAAATGTGGATCGTTTCATTTTAAACATGATAGGCTAGGTTAAATTATGCTTTGTTTTATATTTATATATTTCTTACGAAATGCATGCCTTAAAAACATTTTTCATATTGGCATTGACATTTTTACTACCATATAGTACTTATATTATTAAACTCATATATGTATGGGAAAAGCTATTTTTAAAAAAAATCCATTTAGAAAGCCTGGGTAACCCTGCACCTTTTTTCATCTTTTGGGCTGTATATTCATTATTGTGACTGCAATAATTGCACAATGTAAGAAACGTGTTTGAATTTAAGGATTTGCTCAAGCCTGAAATTTAAAGTATAACTGGTGTACAGTAATTGTAAATGGAATACTAGTGTTCAGCCCATAATTTGCTTTGTCAGAACTAAAAGGAAGACTGACACATACTGCTTTGGTAATTTAACTGGCCACAGGGTGTACTGTAAGCTCTGCAGAAAGTTAACGAAGGCAAGCACAAAAACAGCAATCAGGTAGATACCCAACAGAGTCAGCCATTGTTCCAGACAGCTTTCCAAAGACAAGTTCAGACTGAGCCTGCGAGCCCTGTCCAGTCTCAAACATGGTGGATATAAGAATGAGAAAGGTCTTCTGTGGCTAGATGTGAATTATCTTCTACTCTGCTCTGGAATAGAGAATTATCACATTAAAAGTTGCCCAGAGCAAGTACAGATCAATGCCAACAATTGAACAATCCATTTTTTCCCCAGATCAGGGATATTAGCATACAATGGTTTCTTTAACATCAGAGAATGTGGCATATATGCAACAATGTGCAGGAATGGTTTTTAAGCACTTTGGGAAACAGAGCAACCATTCTCGTTCTGAATCCCAATTCAAGTGCGTTACTATCCAAATTCAAGGCCTGCCTGCCTTTCTCAAGCCCTCACCATACATAGTCCATAAATAGAGTGTGGGCACGTGAGCAAGAGAAAGAACTACATTTGGGACTCAGTAACATGCCCCCCAACCCTTTTACAAAAGAACTCAAACTGATCTTTCTGCATGTTCAAAATGTCATATGCAATATGCGCATACTATTAGGGGAATATTTAGGGAAGGATCATAGGTAGGGTTAACAGATACAAACAGGGAGAGAGAGTGCCTACACTTTTAACCATTATATAGCAGAGGGAATTTTTGCATGTGCAACTCAACATGGAAGGGTACTGCCAAAATTGCCTCGTCTATACAATGATTAAAAGTTTATAGGCACTCTGTCCCTGTTTGTAGCTTATACCCTTGTCATAGGTCAGTGGCAGCACACATTCTTTGCTTCTAGGACAATGTTCTTCACTTTGGGATTGGGACCCCAGTAGGTTCACAAAGCCTCAGTTGTGGAGTCACAGCAACTTAGGGGAATGAAAAAAGGTTGAAGGCCACTGGACTAGAGCACCACCAGATAAAGAGGGAGGAATCTGATGTACCCCCTCAGGTACTAGGAGACTGTGGGTGCAATCCTAACCTACAGTTAGGCCAGCACAGTTAGGCCAACAAAGTTTGGCTGGCACATGAGCCACCATAAAGTATGTTTGGACCACTCTCTGAGTCAGGGAGGATGGTGCACATCTGTGTGCTAGCCTCTCTGACTCCGAGAGTGGTCCAAATGCTCTTTATGGTGTCACTTGTGCTGACTTAACTGTGCCATCTTAACTCCAGGTTAGGATTGTGCTCTGAATGGAAGGAGCAAGGTTCTGACTGCTAGATGTTTTGGCTTGATTTCTTCCCTGCAGGCACACACAAAACCGTTCTAGCAGAATTGCTGTCTGCGCAGCACACAACAGCAGCAGAGAGCACAAGGTGTAAAGCTAAAGGAAAGCCATGCGGTCTGTTAAAATTGTGAGGTCAGGAAGGGTGAGGTGGTTATTTTGTTGTTGTTAACCATGTTAGACTCCCTTTTCCTTATATTTTAACGCAAAACCCATCCTAGAATCTCTAACCCAGTTATTTTCAACCAGTTTGACACAGATGGTGTGCCACGGATAGTCTGCAGGTGTGCCGGGGAGTGCCATGGATGGTCTGTAGGTGTGCCGCAGGAGTTTGGGGGAGGATCATGTGTTAGTAGGGCCATTGGGGGATGCAAGCCCCACAGCGGCAGTGCGGTATGCCTTGGTGGTTGTCAAAAAACTGGCAATGTGCCTTAACAATGCTTGCGCTTTGTCAATGTGCCATGAAATGAAAAATGTTAAAAATTACTGCTCTAACCAAAGTATATATTTTTAACCACATGATGTACTAATTAACAGACTAGTTATGTTCTTGTTTCCTATGCATGGAGTGTGGCAGAATGGATGTCACCAACTTGTATGTGTGTTCACACATGGAGCTGGGTAAAAAGAATGTGGGGAAATTTAGGCAATCGTCCTTATTAAATTCTCAACAATAACATCACCTTTTTGGATTTCTGTCAAAGTTTAAAATGTGTGAAACTCACAGCACCACCCTATGCATACCTACTCAAAAGTGTCACCAACACACACACACACACACACACACACACACACACACACACACACCTGTAGGCATGGGATTAATAAGGCTGAGCAACTGATTGGTGCTTGAGCAAGCTGAGGATGGATCCAGAGCTTGCATGTGGCCTCTGCCTTGAGGGGCAGGAGAAGCTGTTTAGTTTTGCTGCAGCTTCAGCAGCATGGACCTATCCTGGCTAGCTTCCGCATGAGCTTTCACCAGAGGATCAAGCAGTGTCAGCAGCTCTGGCTATTTCATATCTTTTCTAGGCTTCGAACAATTATTGAGAACATAAGAAGAGCCCTGCTGGATCAGCTCCAAAGGCCAGGGCCATATTATCCATTAGGCTTAGGGACTCTGCAGGGACTGGGGACTGTCAGGTCGACGTGTGTGGGTGTCCAAATGCATGGGTCTCCAGATCCAGCCCCTGGGAACTCCCCAACTAGTCCGCCAACCCTCCAGCTGGCAAGAGACCTTGCAAAGGTGAGGCTTGCAGAACTGTCCAAGAATCACATGGAGTAAGCCTTGCCTCCAGTGATTGAGCTGGGCCCTATGCGGAGGCTGCATCGCTAGGGAACTTCCATGCAAGCATGGGCTTGTTTGTGAGCCCCCCCCCTTTTGGGAACAACGGAGGTGCCTGTCTTTTCTGTTTCTTGCCCCTCAGATTTCTGACTGTGGTGTTTTAGTCATGGGGTGGGGAAGCTTCCATGCAAGCCTGGGTCCATCTGTGAGGGGAAGCCCCTGCAGCTGGATTGCCTGGTTGCAAAGATGGGCTTCTGTGGGTGGGTGTTTTGTAACAAGGCAATAGATGGGGAAAAGTTATGCAGAAGCCTTATTTGTAAAGGTGGGGAGGAGAGCTTTGCCTGCCCTCCCATTCCCCAGGAGCTTCAGAGGGGTTTTGGAGGGGGCCCAAAATACCTGAAAGCCTAGAAGCGAGCCATGGGTTAATATTGCCCTGTCCAAGGCCCATCTAGTCCAGCTTCCTGTATCTCACGGGGGCCCACCAGATGCCTCAGGGACCACAGAAGACAGCAAGAGGCCTGCATCCCATTGCCACTCCGTTGCACCTGGCATTCTGAGGTACAGTTATTGCTGCAGTTAACCAAAACAATCAACTTGAAATGTTATATAATTCGTTATCTTTTTTTTTTTAACGCCTTAGTCTCTCCTCTTCCCCCAGGCTGGTGGATTAGTACTATTGTATTCTTGATTGCTAAGTAGTATCATGCTGGTTTTAGCTCCAAAGGAGAGCTGGTCCAGCCACACACCAAGGCCTCTGCAGCAGAACTAAAGAACAATTAAGCATGCAGCTTAACTTCCAGCCTAGGTCTTAAAGCCACAGTACATAGGCTTTGTGAGTTATATGTGATATCTCATTGTGGACGGCCCCCACTGATATAGAAACTGCAAATATAGAGAAATCTTGTCTCCATAACCCCTGCATGCATCTCCCATGCCTGTTAACATTGTTTAGATCAGCTCTCTAAACTGGGAAAATTGTCCCCAGCACAAATGGTACTTTGCATTCTGCCGGGGACACTGCAAATGACTCCAACAGCTCCCAGGGGTTGTCACAGGCACCCACCCATGCACTGAACACCAGACGCACAGCTTGCTGGGGCAGCACGCCCTAGAAGCAGCTGGCCACAATAGCCCCTGGGAGCCATAGTTGCAATTGTTCACAGCATCTCACCTTTTTACTGTTGTAGTTGTGTTGTTGTTGTTGTTGTTCAGTCGCTAAGTCGTGTCTGACTCTTCGCGACCCCATGGACCACAGCACGCCAGGCCTCCCTGTCCTCCACTAGCTTCCGGAGTTCGCCTAATTTCATGCTCATTGCTTTGGTGACACTATCTAACCATCTCATCCTCTGCCGCCCCCTTCTCCTTTTGCCTTCAATCTTTCCCAGCATGAGGGTCTTTTCTAAAGAGTCCTCTCTCCTCATGAGGTGGCCAAAGTACTTGAGCTTCAGCTTCAGGATTTGTCCTTCCAGGGAGCAATCAGGCTTGACTTCCTGGAGGATTGACCGATTGGTTCTCCTTGCAGTCCAGGGGACTCTCAAGAGTCTTCTCCAACACCATAATTCGAAAGCATCTATTCTTCGGCGCTCTGCCTTTCGTATGGTCCAGCTCTCACAGCCATACATTGCTACTGGGAAAACCATAGCTTTGACTATGCGAACCTTTGTTGGCAGGGTAATGTCTCGGCTTTTGATTAAGTTGTCTAGGTTCGCCATAGCTTTTCTCCCAAGAAGTAAACGTCTTTTAATTTCATGGCTGCAGTCACCATCTGCGGTGATCTTGGAGCCCAGGAAAATAAACTCTGTCACTGCTTCCATTTCTTCCCCTTCTATTTGCCAGGAAGTGATGGGAGTGGTTGCCATGATCTTAGTTTTTTTAATGTTGAGCTTCAAGCCAATTTTGGCACTTTCCTCTTTCACCTTCATCAGAAGGTTCTTTAGGTCTTCCTCACTTTCTGCTATTAGAGTGGTATCGTCTGCATATCTGAGGGTGTTGATATTTCTCCCAGCAATCTTGATTCCAGCTTGTGAGTCATCCAGCCCTGCCTTCCTCATGATGTATTCTGCATATAAGTTAAATAAGCAGGGTGACAGTATACAGCCTTGTCGTACTCCTTTCCCAATTTGAAACCAGTCGGTTGTTCCATGTCCAGTTCTAACTGTTGCTTCCTGACCCGCATACAGGTTTCTCAGAAGGCAGATAAGGTGGTCTGGTACTCCCATCTCTTCAAGAACTTGCCACA
>JAJKFI010039868.1:0-15030 GCA_029204185.1 Lerista edwardsae | reverse complement strand
TAGTTCACTAACTCCCATGATGTCGATGTTCAGCCTTGACATCTCACTTTTTACCACATCTAGCTTACCTTGATTCATAGATCTGACGTTCCAGGTTCCTATGCAGTATTGTTCTTTGCAGCATTGCACTTTCCTTTCACTTCCAGACACATCCACAGCTGAGCTTCCTTCCGGTTTTGGCCCAGCTACTTCACTCTTTCTGGAGCTACTAGTACTCGTGTTCTGTTGTTCCCCAGTAGCATAATGGACACCTTCCGACCTGAGGGTCTCATCTTCCAGTGTCATATCATTTAGCCTTTTAGTTTTGTAATCCATGGGGTTTTCTTGGCAAGAGTACTGGAGTGGGTTGCCATTTCCTTCTCCAGCGGATCACGTTTAGTCAGAACTCTCTACTATGACCTGTCCATCTTGGGTAACCCTACATGGCATAGCTCACAGCTTCATTGAGATACTCAAGCACCTTCGCCACGACAAGGCAGTGATCCATGAAAGGGTTGTAGTTGTGAGTCTTCTGCTATTAGAACAGCCAGTTTCAACCACTGTGCTGCAGCACATTGGTGTGCCATGAATGGTCCACGGGGGTGTAGTGGGAATTTGGGGGTAGGTTTGAGCAATTGAGGCTGCAGTCCTATCCACACTTACCTGGGAGTAAGCCCCATTGAACATAATGGGGCACGTCTGAGTAGACATGCTTAGAATTGGGCTCTGTTTCCTGGATTCCCTTTCCAGGGCATTATGGTTCAGAAAAAATAATAAAACTTTAATAGGCTTTTTAAGATGACATTGATGATTTCTGACTTGGTTGTTTTGTGAATTGTTCTAAAATGGCAGGCAGGGTGGGAGTCAGATGAGATCTAATATTTTAGATATGAATCTGTTTTTGTAGAGTAGGAAAATGTTGCCCTATTTCTGCTATCCCTCCCACATCCGTCTATCCCCACATGTCAAGTTGTTCTGCCATGCTGTATGAATCTAATATGCAATTAATACCAAGAAATGTATGATTGTTTTGTTTATAAATTACCTTCAAATTATTTTCACAAGGTATGCTTCAAAACACTCCTGAATTTCTGTCTAGTTTCTGAAGTACCTGTTTGTGTTTATACAGTCACAATTTTTCCATTGTTGCCTTGAAGGGCTTTGCTTGGATGGGTACACATGCAGTTTGTCACTATTTTCAGTTTCTACCTCTCTTTCAGTTTTATAAGTTACTGATGGACAAGAGTGCATATATGTCTTGTTTAAGATGCCATGCAAAAAGGAATATTGATGAGAGTGCATGATGGCAATATATATTGTAAAGTATGGCAAACTATAGATGCATCAGATACAAACTTAAATGTAGAAATTTTCCAAGTTTAATTTGAAGATTCACAGTGTAATTTAGGACACGTATAACCCATGGGAAAATATCACAGAATAGGGAACACTTGTCTATAATTCTCAATAGTATTTAATGACCCTTTAAATGGTTCCCTTTCACTTTACTCAAAATAATAGTAAACCAGTGCTTAATCTTTTTTTCTTTTCAAGAAAGTTGGAAATATTTTTTAATCTAAAGAGATGGGCAACAGCAAACGAATAATTACTTAAAACTGTTTTGACAGAAATGTCAGCTTTCTCAGATTTGCTTTGAGCATCTCTACACTCACCCACCCCACCCCTGCGCTCTCTCTCTCTCTCTCTCTCTCTCTCTCTCTCTCTCTCTCTCTCTCTCTCTCTCTCTCTCTCTCTGTCTGTCTCTTTGTTTAGCAAAAGTGTGTGGATGCAGTTTCCTGGAACATTGTTCTGACTGATGTGAAAGAGCACAGAAGAGTCATAACCTCATGGGGCAAAGATGGCTCTTCTTAGAACCAGCTAGGTTGTTGAACAATGACCAAGGAAACCCAGATTCAAATCCTCTTTCATCCGTGATGGATCCTGGGTCATCATAAGCCAGTCGCACAACCCATCCTATAAGTTGCGAAGGTGGGGGACGGCCATATTTGCCACCC
Source organism: Lerista edwardsae (assembly GCA_029204185.1). Taxonomy (NCBI): domain Eukaryota; kingdom Metazoa; phylum Chordata; class Lepidosauria; order Squamata; family Scincidae; genus Lerista; species Lerista edwardsae. Next base: position 13,036 of record JAJKFI010039868.1, on the reverse strand, counting down.
TGTGCTCTTTGAAGGGAAGTAGAATAGAAATAAAATAGAAGATATTAGTCCAGATATAAGATCCAGCCTACATATTACACTGAGGTGGAAGAATTCTGGACTGCTCCACTGAAGCTGCAGGGAGATGTTTTAGAATGTTCCTCTTTGCAACACACCTACATGTAGTAAATTAGTATGTTCTGGGAAGGATTTTACATAGATTTCTCATTCATTTGCTGGTTTACTTTTAGGAGGCCTGTGTGACTACTACTACACTTCAAGATGCAGCACATGCCCCATACCATTGGCACAGCTATGTCAGTGCTGGAAGGTTGGTTAGGATTGTGCCCTTAGAGTGTCTTGTTTGTGCCTTGACAAACACAGTCGTGTAGCCAGCATCCCAGATATCGTTGTGCCTTTGGTCACAAAGGGGAGCTATTTATTCTGCTCCTTTTGCTGTCCTCTTTTTCCTTCCTATTCTTCCCCATTAGAACTGGGGCTGCAGCTCAATGCCCACTGAGCTGCCCATGGAATATCCTCCCTGTGAACTTTCCCTTGGGAAGCCATTCTTGACTCCCTTGCCTTACCTCTTCCCCCCACGCACACACTCTTGTATACATTCATATTGATGATTCGGTTTAGTGTTTATTTTTTCACCTCACCACAGTTTTTATCCAGTGCTAAGAGTGTATGATTCCAACCCTTTTGTAGATTCACAGCGCAATCCTAAAGCCATGCTGGAATAGCCAGGCCAACATGCCTGCCCCATATCCAGCCCGGGGCTCAGAGCTGCTGCCACGCTACCTGAGGAAAGGGGAAAATATTTCTTTTCCCCCATGTAACATATAGCAGCCTATTATAGCTATTCCCGTGGGGCAACTCCTGTGGAGCAGCCCATGGGGCTTTTTGGAGCTGCACTCCTGAAATCAGAGTCGCAACTCCAAGCGGCCGAATCGGGGCTGCTTGTACCAGGAATGGAGGCTAGGATCAGTCCCAAAGGCTGTATCCTGCCTCCGTCCCCCCTCGCTGGACCAATCCGTCCACAGGCCTGCCCACTGTCTGCCCTCCCTCTTCTCTGTTCTTCTTCCCACCTCTCACACGGAATTCCTGTGCCAGCCTTCGGGCCCCCAGGCCCAGGCATCAGAGCTCCCTCCAAAATTGCACAAACACACTTTACGGTGCATTTGCAATCTGACTTGTGCCGGCCCAGGAAGGGCATTTGGATTGCACTCAGTGTCGTCATCTGCAAATGAACTCCCGGAATGCTGGCAGGGACGTGGGCGGGACTTTCGCATGATTGGCAGCCCGCCCGTTTCGTTCCGCGGCTGCCCTGGCCTCGAGCCCCCCGCTGCTTGCCCAGGTACCCGGCGCCCCCCCCACCTGTCTCCCCCAGCGAGCAGGCACCCCTTGAGGCCAGGGCAGCAGCGGAACGAAATGGGCGGGCAGCCAATCACGGCAAAGCCCCGCGTAAGTCCCTCCCAGCGTTCCGGGAGTTCATTTGCGGATGACTACTCTTTGTGCTGATTGCACTCTTTCTGTGCTACTTCTCTGTGTAGAAACCATTGCTGCATCACCATCCCATTTCCCCTTGCTGATCCTCCTCCCCTTGTGTCTTCACATGCCCTCTTTTAGAAAGTTTGGGTTTTCTCTCCACAATTTATCTGTTAGCAGGGAAACAAACTGCAGCAGCAATCCTATCCACACTTCCCTTGGAGTATGTCCCATTGACTATGATGGCAATTACATCTGAGTAGACATGCCTACTACTGGTGGCATGGTGGTGCAGTGGGTTAAATTGCTGAGCTGCGAGCTTGCTGACCGGAAGGTTCCTGACCGGAAGGTTAGCAGTTTGAGACCATTGCTTGTCCCAGCATCTGCCAACCTCGCAGTTCAAAAGCACGTAAAAAAATACAAGTAGATAAATAAGTACCACTTCGGTGGGAAGGTAATGGTGTTCCGTGCGCCTTGACGTAAAGTCATGCTGGCACATGCCGGAAGCTTGTCCTAGGACAGACACCAGACCCTTCGGCTTAGAAACAGAGATGAGCACCGCTCCTTACAGTCAGTCACATCTAGACCATTCGGTCGTAGGGAAACCTTTACCTTTAGACATGCCTAGGATTGGGCTGTCAGTCACAGCAGAGCTGAGTTACCCAAAGCATTTCATTTGTTTGCTGCAAAATAAAGTAAGAGGTGGAACTAATCATACTCCCTTAGGTAGGGAGATGGAAGAGCTAATGAAAAACTAATGAGAAGTCTAATCAAAGCAGGGAAGATTTAAATTAGGAATGAAACAGGTGACTCCTACTCCTACTTGTGGGGATTAACACATCCCTACTCTCACACACTGTCATTGTATAGCTCTTGCTAGCTCATATGCTGTTGCTCTTTCAACATTCTCCCTAACAGCCAATACTACGTAGGTTGTAGATGTATTATGTGTGCATGAACTCCTTTATTGCATTTTACTCTCAAGCCCCCTCTTTCGTATTGTACCTACTCCCTCAGTGGGTATTTGCACCTGTAATTCTGCCTCTCTTTCGTCCTTGTTAAATGCGAAGCTCCACTGAGATGTGCCATTAGCATTTGGATACAGTTCTTTCACATTGCTTGTTCCCCCATTTGTGCATGTTATTGCCCATGCTCTAGAGTGGGGTGGTCCAGTCCATTCTGTTTCAAAGCCACCCACTCTCTCTTCCTTCTTCAGCAGCTTTTCAGTCTCCCTGCCATGCAGTTCTAGCTTCTCTCCACTGTACCCACCAGTTCCTCCAACTCTGCTTCCTCCTGTCACTTGAGCATAGCAAATGACTTTGGTAGCTCAGAACCCTGAAGTAATTGGCAATGATGTCGTCTTGTCACTACTTATTACTTCTGTGTCAGCAGAGTCCTGGGATGCCTGGATCTTGTGGCCACTGTAGTGTTAAAAATTGGATCACCCTGTTCTGGAGTGTCTGGTAACACTCAGCTTGCCACCTTGTTTTACATCAGGGGTCTTCAGACTTTTCAGTTCAAGGGCCACATCGTATATTTTACAGATTTTTGCGGTACAAAAAACCCACCAATTTTATAAATAACTGAATGAAATTTAAATGAATGAATAAATAAGTGTTATTTGGATCTTTTTTGAAATCAGCATATGATTCAGAGCAAAAGACAAATGTGACATTTACAAAGAAGCAATGTCATTCTTAAACTGAGAAATGATATATAATAAGTAAAAATGTAAAAATATTTTAAGTTGCTGCAGACCAGATAAAATCTTGTGGCAGGCCTGATTCGGCCCCTGGGCCATACTTTGGAGACCCCTGCTCTATATAATGTGTAGGTTGTCTTTCCCAAATGTCATACTTTACATCAGTGTTATTCAAACTGTGGGTTGGGACCCACTTGGTGGATTGCAACCTGGTATCAGGTGGGTTGCGGAAAACTGGGAGCAGCCATCTTGGAAACTGCAGACCTTACTCTTGTTATATTCCTTTTGTGAGTATTCACATTTTGAATTTTCAAGTGAAGGTTTTTTTGTTTGTTTTTAGTTCAGTGCTTTAACATAATATTTTGTTCTAATCTTGCTTTCTGTCATGCATGTTTCCTGGTTGTGCAATTGCTGCAGTCCAATAATGCCAATTTGCATTTCAGGAGTGTCATTTTATTATGTTACAATGATAGCACTTCCTGCTAGATGATGTCACTTCCTGCCACAATATCACTTCCAGGTTAATGACATCACTTCCGGTGGGTCCTGACACAAGTGCCATTCTAAACAGTGGATCCCGATCTAAAAACTTTGATTACCACTTTTGCTCTACATCGTTTTGCATATCAATATGTGCACTAAATGTAGCTTCCATGTTATTTTGGCAAGCTCAAATACATGCATCCTCAAAAAACAGAAGTGGTACTCAGATTTTAAGATATATGCCAGTGTAATGTCGGTACTTCTTGTCAGTTTCAAAGACTATGCTTTTGGGAGCTATGGTATGGTAAATGTATGCCTATGCATTTTACAAGATTTTTTTAATATAGCAAACCATCTGGAAATAAGCTGTTGGCACTAGTGGAAATCATCCAAACCAGAAGGGCCCAGAAGGAATAATAAGTGTAGAAGCAGAAAATGGTAGTTGATGATGGTTGTGTTGCTCAAAATATTTGAGAAATGTATGCAATGAAAAATTTGGAGTCTTGGCATTATAGAAAGTAAATCATTGGAATTGCTCAGTTAATATACTTTTCTGGGAAGCAGGAAAAGCTTCCTTTGGAAGTTGCATTGCTTCATTGTCATGCTTTGCTGCAACCGTTATGATTGCTGTTTTTGTAGTACTGTATTTCATTGCCATTTATTGTGGATTTAATATTGTAAGCTACTATGGGTGCCTCTTGTTTAAAAAGGGCATAGGCCAGATATAAATGTTTTAAAATAAATACATATTTGTTCATACTTGTTCATATTTCATATTTTTTTTTAATATCAGCTCTTAAAATATCTCCGGTAGACTTACTTTCAAAAATCATTGTGTCCAAGCTAAGAAAAAAAAATAACTTCCAATTTGCTATGAGTGTAAACCTGGAAAAATTGAGTCAGAATTTGTTGCTGAGAAGCTTAAAATGTTGTTCCTATGGCATTCAGGAGAGAAAAGGATATGCACAGTTATTTCAACATTGAACAGTCTTAGGGAACAATATAAAGGAAATTTGGGGTGCAGAACTGCATGTTAAAAAGAAATATCCTACACCTATTAGCAAAGGGTTCCATTTCTTTCATTATCATCAATCAATTTTCATTTGGTTTTCATGCAGGTGGTCGACCAGATTGATACACTCACTTCGGACCTCCAGCTAGAGGATGAGATGACTGACAGTTCTAAAACTGACACGTTGAACAGCAGCTCAAGTAGCACAACGGCATCCAGTTTGGAGAAAGTCAAGGTGCGAGCCCATGCACCACTCATCAAACCCCCAGCTCATCCATCTGCCATTCTTACAGTGCTAAGGAAGCCCAATCCGCCGCCACCACCTCCACGGTTGACTCCTGTGAAGTACGAAGATCCTCACAGGCCAGTTACCCCTGCCAACCCTGTAAAGACGAATGGGACTCTACTGAGAAATGGAGGTTTACCAGGAGGACCAAATAAAATTCCAAATGGGGATATATGTTGTATACCTAACAGTAACTTGGACAAAGTTCCAATGCAGCCTCTGATGCACAGATCTGAAAAAGACAGGTGTCCTCAGCCTGGAACACGGGAACGGGTACGATTTAATGAAAAGGTGCAGTACCATGGCTATTGTGCTGACTGTGACGTTCGGTATAATATTAAAAACAGGGAGGTTCACTTGCACAGCGAACCTGCACATGTGCCGGGAAAGCTTCCTCACCAATGTCCTCCCTTACCACCACCACCTCCTCCACTACCTCCTTTTCCACTAGAAAATGGAGGGGTGGGAATCAGCCCCAGTAGTAGCTTTCCACCTCTCAGACCTGCAACTGTGCCTCCACAAACTGCACCAAAACCCCAGAAGACCATCTTGAGGAAATCGACCACTACAACAGTGTGATGTATCCCACTTGGAAAACTGTTTTGTTTTTTTCTTATGTATAAACGTTTAAAAAAAAGGTAATGAGCACTTTCTACTCAAGCAATAAAAGCCCAAATATATTACACCCTTTCTTCTACAAAGTGGCATAAAAGAATGACATGGTAAGTAGGAAGAAAAGTGTTTGTTGATGTTGAATGCACAAACTGATTTCATTGTTGTAGAATGTCGTAATAATCTATGCTTCAAGTCATCACTGCCATCAATGATTACAACAGACACCTTTAGCTATAGCCTAAACTGATTTTAATATTTCATTTTGGAAACCTTATGTGTGCAAGAGCAATTAATTATGATGTGAAATTTGTTTAGAAATAATGTATTTTACAGGGTATGCTTTGTAATTCATAATACTTTCAAAATACATTTTGGGGGGGGTATAATGTCAGGGATTCTCAAACTTTGTTACCGCAACCCACCCACCCCAATAACATACACATTTATATGACTCTTGTTACAGCTATTGATTTCATTAGGCTTAGGTAGGCTGTTAGGTGATAAAGCACCTTTCATGAAGTCCCCCCCCCCCGTACATTCTAACAAGGGCAAGAAGGCAAGGCAAAGCTTCACGTGTTTTGTCCAGCCCCAAGATGAAAAGATCATACGATTTTTGGAGATAGCCCTCAACCCTTCTGCACTCCTTCAAAGATGCCAGAGTTGAGAGTGGGTGCACTGAAATTATGAAGGTGATGCTAGAAGGGGAAAAGGGAAAGGAGCGGGAGATGGAGAGGAGGGCTTTGCAGACATAGGGTTCCTATGCTTGTTCCCATACAGGTCCGAAAAGCACTTCTGTTCCTGTAAGTGCAGAATGGAGAACTCTGTGCTAAGCCTTGTGCTGCAGTACAGTGCAGCCCCACAAGGTGTACCAAAACCCTCTTATCGCTGCAGCAACTCACTTTTTCTCCTTTCGCTTCCGTATGGGGAACCTGATCTGGTTCAACACTGATCTGGTTCAAACTCACTCCCCTCCTCTCATTCCTGCACTCCTTTCCGTGATCCCCCTGAGAGCTGCATCTCACACTTTGAGGTATCTGATTATCAGATTATACAGAACGAAACTGCAAAGGCTTTGGATATAGAGAAGAATAGAAATGAGTGGAATATAGAGCAAGAGCAGACACATTCTGAAATACTGTTGTTGTAGCAAGTTTTCTCAGAACAAGACGTGGAGGCTGCTGTTTGACAACCCAGATGTTGCTCAAGACCAATGGCATAGCTAATGAAAGTGTAGCCCAGTGCAGAGGGCAAAATGATGGCTCAGAAGTTATGTCAAAACAGGAAGTGACATCACAGTTGCATTTTCATTTTCTTGGTGTATTTGGCCATAACATTTGATAGAATACTGATATTCCAATGCAGTTTATTTCAGTGCATTCAGCATTGTTACCTTTCCTGTGATATATAACATACTGGTATTATTTCTACTTTCCAAGGTTTTCACCATTTTGGCCACCTGTGTCAAACACAGCTTGTTGCCCCCCCCCCAGCTTGTTGTCTAGTGCAATTGCACTTCTTTAACTACGTCCCTGCTCAAGCTCACTCATTTAAGGTCTCAAACTGGTGAGAACTACTATACATCCCTAGAAATATAATAAATGGTAAAATTGCATATTGTCATTCTGCCCTATAAAAATGTGGCAAATATCTATTTTGTAACGACAGGTCATTTGTAAAGTATTTTCTTGCTTACAGAAATAATCCTCTTGTCAACAGCAGGGTAGTTGAAATGCTTGAAAAGAACCAAAGTTCTTTTCACAGAAAAAAGCCTGGCCCAAAGACAGAAAAGACAGAAAAGCAAAGTATCAGTATTCAAAAGATGTCTGTTTTCATCTTGTCGTATTTGGATGAATCAGTTATTGGGGGAAATCATCCTGATGTTTACAAATTGTGCAGAGTCAATATCTTGTAGTAGGCAGCTTATAAGGGATCAATCAGTGTTCCCATAGTAAGTTTTCTGTTTTTAATTTCAAATGTGCTCGAAATATACAGAAGATTATAGGAAATTGTTATGTGCAATTTTAACTCCATTAGACATTATGCAAAGATTTCACTTGCAAGTTAGTTATCTGGGAATACTGTTTCTATGCTCTTAAAAAGGAAAAGAAAGTACAGATAATTTCATTAACTTGAAATGAACGTCCATGAGCAGAACTCAACTCATTCAACAGGGTATTCCCATCTTTTTTTTTTCTGCTGCAGTCCCTGTGCACTGTCATACTAAGTATTTGACAAGAAGGTCCGATCCGAAAGCTACATTTTATATTATTCAGTCAAATGTAAACACTTCCAAATTCTATTTATTTCCATGAGAACGATCCAAGCACCTTCCTTTGAAATGAATAGGATGCACTTTAAGGGCTCAATCCAAAGCCCTTCAGCGCAAGCAGTATGAGCATACCACTCACACTGGTGTTGCACAAGGCACCATAAAGCACCTCCAATGCAGCACAATATGGCCATAGGCACCTAAGAGGAAGCACTGCTTGCAGATGAGTGGTGAGTTGGCAGCTCACCAGCAATGTGGTCTTTCCAGGTGGGGTGGGAGGGTGTTCCAGGGGGGAGGGGTAGAGCAAGGTGTGGGACCGACCACGACTCTTGCCATTGGTTCCCGACCTCTTGTAAGGTGGCACAGCTTACATGGAGGCTGGTGCAGAAGCAAAGAGACCCATTGCCTGTATGCATCTCTTACTGTGGGGAAACACATCTCTTACTGTGGAGGTTCCCCCACGGAACCTCCTTGCTAGCACTGCACTCCCCGGGCAGTCAGGCAGCTCTGGATTGGGCCATAAGTGTCATTAAGGGCCAATCCTGAGGGCCATAACGCTGGCAATATGTCCATACTGTCAACTAAAAGTGTAGCAAACGTGATGTAATGCACACTTGTGACATCATGGAAGGAGGGAGCGCTGGTGCCGGGTTGGCCCAAGCAGAAGGGCCGCAAGTGCTCCACCGGTACAAGTAAGTGGATTTGGGGTGGCGGAGAGGCAGGGAACCCCCACCTCATAGCAGGACAGCTAGACACGGGCCTCCTTGATTCTGTGACCAGTCGAACATGGACGCAGAGGGAGGAGCCCCATTGCCACTGGCTGCTGTTGTTCTGAGAGGAAGGGAGCAAATGTTCCCTTCCCCTGAGGAGACCCTGGTGATATCCTGGGCTGGCTCAGAATACAGTGGTCAGCATTTTGATGCCGCTGCTCTTCTGGGCTCTACAGCCCTTAAGCTTGGTCTGTAAATCATGCCAATAATTAACAATGAATTTGCCATTGCCATTTGCTTTATGTCTAAAAGTATCCCCACATAAGTAACAACAGAATTAAAAGTTTATATCCTAAGCCCTGACGGCCTCATTTATATTTAGCTTAGGGTCCAATCCTATCCAATTTTCCATTGCTGAAGCAGACCCAAGGTAAGGGAATAAATGTTACCTTGAGGAGGTCATTCATGAGGATTCCCTCCACCGCAGGATGCTGCATATGCCCCATTGGCAAAGCTTGCATTAGCACTGGAAAGTTGGATAGGATTGGCCCCAGATTTAGGTTCATATGTAACAGGTATAACTGGTGGAAGAATTGGTTCTCTTCGGGTGCAATCCTAACCCACCTTCCAGCACTGCTGTAGTGGTGCCAATGGGGGGAGTTGTGGGGGGAGGGGGGGAGTCACAGAAGCCACCTCAAGGTAAGGGACTGTTTGTTCTCTTACCTCAGAGCTGCATTGCCCTTACCCCGGTGCTGGAAAGTCGGTAAGGATTGTGCCCATAATATATTCTCAAAGTTGCATAATAGGACAGTAAAACTAGGTAAGCCATATAATTTAGAACATATTAAGGGCGCAATCCTAAACTGAGTTAGGCTGTCATAAACTAAGCCAGCAAAGTTTGACCAGCACAAGGGCCACTGTAAAGTTTGTTTGGACCACTCTCGGAGTCAGAGAGGCCAGCACGCAGACGTGAGCCATCCTCCCTGACCCCAAGAGTGGTCCAAATGCGCTTTATGGTGTCCCTTGTGCTGGCCAAACTTTGCTGGCTTATGCCGGCTTAACTCCAGTTTAGGATTGTGCTCACAATCGGAAGGAAAAGAAAAGTGTTTTTACGTGGTGCCATGCATTGATTGTGATTTACACTCTTATATATTTATTTAAAACATGTATACCTTGCTTTTCCAAAAGCTCAAGGCAGCTTACAATGCTGATAAATAGATAAAATATAAAATAAAATTCAAAGAATTAAACATTTAAAATCTAAACATAATTTAAAAACCAGAGCAGCAAATGGTCAAAAGAATTCTAAGAAGCCATTCGTCATGGTAGGTAAAAGGCAATGCACAACAAGCTAAAAACACTAAGGCGGAAAACATTTAAGTACACAATAAAAGCAGTTTAAAAAAAATTTAAGATTCCCATAAAATAAATGGGAAATTTTCAGAACCAATTAGAACAGGGTTTACAATTGTATAATTTAATAGAGAGGTCACCATGCCACAGCCATGTAAGTGTACAATGATGTAGTTCATAAAAATTGCAGCAACCATTTTACTGTACTTTTGAATCAGATTTGGTATTTACAAGCTCTCAGGAGAAGCATTAAGAAAGCTTATCTGCTTTCTGAGGGTTAGGCTGCCTTGAGATGCACACAGTGTCATTGTCCTGAGATATTTCTAGTTTAATCATACCACGTGCACGATTCAAGTTGCAGTGAACTGAGGGGGCTAGAGGGGGCAAAAGTAAGTAAGTATTGCAGTAAGTATTGCAGGCACTGCAATGCATCATATAAGTGGCCCCTCCCACTCAACTTTGGACCCATTCCAGGCAATGATGGCAACACACAGGTACTCAGTGGACCAAACTTGTGCTCTTAGGGTGCAATCCTAACCAACTTTCCAGCTGACCTAGTGGTGTCAGTGGGGCATATACTGCATCCTGCGGTGTTGGTGTCTCCTGCATGTTGCTGTCGCTGCCTGGAAAGGCTCTGATGGCAAGAGGGAGGGGCTGCTTTCACGGCGTGTTGCTGTGCCTGCATTTTGCCCCCACCCCAGCTTTGCGACTGGTGAACCAAATGACGTAATAACATACCCTGTGAATTTTCAGTCCTGTGCAGGTTAACTCTTACTAAATCTGAAGGGGCTTACTCCCAAACAAGCACATTTCGAACTGCCAGTTCATTTGTTCATACAAGACTGTCTGGTTTTCTAAATTACATGCTTGCTTTATCTCAGCAATGAAAAAAAGGATTTTAGTAAGTGTAAGTTGTTGACATTGGAACTTCTTCTGTGCATGCACTTATAAAACTGCAGGTTTAGGGCACCTGATTGCATAGACACAGAATATGATTTACATCAGTCTGGACAAGAATTTCTGGAGGAAAAACCCCAGCTTGTAATGTTGCCAAGTATAATGAACTAGACATTTATTTGTTTTTTAAATTTATATCCCAACTTTCCCATGCTGAAGGAAATGCCCAAGGCATCTTATAAACACCACATTAAAATGTGTAGTACGTAAAACAATACTTTATACCAAACCAACTAATTATGAACTTGAAGGCAATTGCTGAATGTTGCAGAAAGAGAGATCCAACACTGCTAAAAAAATAAGAAGCAGTCTGGATGTCAGATAAATCAGTCTATCTTGCCAAGTCAAAGCAGTTTTAGCAACCACAGCCTAGACTGGAGAAAGTATCTTTTTTTGCTTACAAAATGAAGGGGAAGCAGGTGAGTCAGCCTTGCCTTTGCTCAGGCTTCTCTGTGGCTGTATTAAATTGATTGGCTGTGCTTGTGCTCTGAAATCATTTGTGAACTTCTAGTGCAGAATTGGAATGTAAGTTTGCTGATGTAATGATAGGAATCACTGACTGTAGTGCAGGCCAGAAATAGGAGGAGATACTGCTGATTCGGGGATTGGTCCAGGAAGGGGAAGATTTGGTAAACACTGTGTGTTGCTGAAAATATGATTCAGACACTGTAGGGTCCCTCAGCTTCAAGGGGCAATTGGATAAATTGGGAAAAAAAGTAGGGTGCAGCAGACAACCTGAATTGTGTCATGTTTTCTTAGTATGTTACTATGTTTCTAGTATGCATCGGCCTCAGTTTACATGATGCAATAGCTGGGAGTCGAGACACAAATTGTAGCTTCATTGATTACATGTTTAACCAAATGATTCTGAAAGCTGCAGGTGTAGAACCTGCCCTCATTCATAAACTAAAATGACTTTGTTGTCACCTGCTGTATGTCATTTTGCACAGGCCTAAACAGCTTGTCTGGCTCCTGAAAGTTAAAGAGATACGGATCTGTATCAAGCTCAAGTTCTGTGGCACTTCAAAAATTAAAGGATTGTGGGCAAGTTTCCTATGCTGGCCCAGTGCTGTCGCAAACATGCTATAAGGCATGTTTTCATTCCCTGAGGAGTTGGCTGGGCTGGTGCAAGACATATGCTGACCCGTGGAGGCTCCATCCAGTCTCCACACTGCCCCAGGTAAATGAGGAAGTGCTGGTCAAGTTTGGCTGGTGTGTTGGGGGTGAGGAAGATGGAGGGGTGGTGGAATGGGGCAGGGAGAGGTGGGGGAGAGTGGGCCCATGGGCTGACCAGTCCAGGAGGGTGGTTGTGCCAGGATCCAGATCCAGCACTTAGGCCAGATCCTAACCACTTTCCTGGGTGGCCAGGCCACACATCGGGCTGCTCAGATTTGCACTGCTGATTTCAGTGGTGCAGATCTGAGTTAGCCCCATTTGTTCCGCTGTTGCATTACCCGGGGAAAGTAGAATCACTTCCCCTTGCTATAGGTAGCACTGCAGCTAGTCCAGAATTCTGCACAGGATATGGCCCAGGCCAGTCAGGCTGCCTATTCCAACGTGGGGTTCGGATTGGACAGTAGGACGGTGAGAGGTCTGGAGACCATGTGCTTTTAGATTGTGAGCCCTTTAGGACGGAATCATTTAACTTCATTATTACTATTTGCCTGTAAACTGCTTTGTGAGCTTGGTGTTGAAAAGCGGTATATAAATACGATTGATTGATTGATTGATTGATTGATTGATTTGATTGATTGATGTGCTATGAATGGTTGAGGGAGTTGGGCATATTCAATTTGGAGAAGGGAAGCCAAAAAGTGTCATAGTGATTATCTATAAATATCTAAGATGCTGACATGTGGAAGATGGAGCATTGTTGTTTTTCTTCAATTGTCCCAGACAGTAGGCCCAGGACAAATGAGTTTAAAATACAACACACAAGATTTTGATTAAATGTTAAGAACTTCCTGATGGTACGAATGTTCTGCAGTGGAACAGCTTGTCATTGACAGTGGTAGATTCTCCATCAATTTGAGGTATTTAAGCAGAGGCTGGCTAGCCATCTATCAGGGACAGATGTACTTAGTACTTTTTGGTTGGCAGGCAGTTGGCCTCAATTTTGTAGGTCCCTTCTGACTCTATGATGCTCTCTCTCTCTCTCTCTCTCTCTCTCTCTCTCTCT
>JAJKFI010039867.1:20032-45422 GCA_029204185.1 Lerista edwardsae | reverse complement strand
GACACATTTCATTGGTTCATTTCAATCTTTATTTTTTTTAAAAAAAAATATTCCACCATGGTATGTGACTGCATTTAGGGAAAGTTTACAGATCTGTACTTTTAACAGACTACTATGTATATGCTTTTAACAATGCTAGTCAATGGGGCTTAAGGTTTCCACGACCGAATGGTCTAGTCGTGACCGACTGTAGGGGGCGGTGAACATCTCCGTTTCTAAGTCTGTAGAGCTGGTGTTTGTCTGAGGACAAGCTTCTGTGGTCATGTGGCCGGCATGACTATATAGTAGTGCACGGAACGCCGTTACCTTCCCACCTAAGTGGTCCCTATTTATCTACTTGCATTTTTATGTGCTTTCGAACTGCTAGGTGGGCAGGAGCTGGGACAAGCAACGGAAGCTTACTCTGTCGCATGGTCTCAAACTCCCAACCTTCTGGTCAGAAAGCCCAGCAGCAGCGGTTTAACCCGCAGCACCATATTGCCTGTAAATGTGGATACGATTGCAGCCTGTGGGATGCTTGGGGCATTTTGTTTTAATTAGATCAGCAACTGTTTGGGAGGATTAGGAGGGTTCTTCTTTCAATTTTTGAATTTTTAAAAACTTATACATCCATTTTTAAACATATACTTATTGTACATTTTTAATTAATTTGGTTTGATCTTGTCATATGGTCACTTTTGATGTCACTTTTTCCTTCCTAATAATGTCACTTCCGGCCATGACATCATTTCCAGGTTAATGGCATCATTTCTGGTGGGTCCTGACAGATTGTTGTCCTAAAAACTGGGTCCAGGTGCTAAAATGTTTGGAAACTACTGAGCGAGAGCATCTCCAATGGCCTAGCCCACCCCTCTTCTACCCTTTCTCATTTACGCCATTCCCCTTTTCCTTTTTCAGTGTAGGAAGTGAGAGGAGCAGAGGCTGGCCTATCACCAGGTAAAGGGGTAGCAGCTTTTGGCATGTCACCTCACGTCTCAGGAGGAGGTCTTGGGCCAGCCCTGTCAAAACCTTACTGCTAATGCTCAAGAGGACATAAATACAATTTGCGAAGGATTCCTAATATCCAGGATTGGACTGTAGGGGGCAGGGCTTTATGATAGTGGAAGAGTTTTCCCACTGTCAGAACTCGCAGAGCTCTGTCAGTGGCCATTTGGAGAGTACTGCTGCAGCAGGTGGCAGTGCTTCAATTGCACTATTGGATGCTGTTGCGCCCGCTGGACCAGGTAAGACAGTGGAGGGGACAAAGCTTGAGGGGTGGGAAGTGGGAAGTTGGCAAGAAGGGTTCCTGTAGCAAATGGTGTGCATCAGATCCTCTCTCCAGTTTTTTAAGCGTCCTTGCCCCTTTATTCTTCTCAGATTTGCTTCAGCTACAGAACTGGCACAGGTCCGAGGAGACCCATTGCAGAGTGAGAGGCTTACAGAGCGGTAAGGGGACATAATTCTTCCCCCCCAAGCCTCCTGAACCACAGGATGCACCATTTTGGCATGGCTGCATCGAGGGGGGGGGGAGGGTAGGATTGGGCTCCTAGTCATTAGTCTGTCTGACTGTGGGGACAGAAGAGGACTTGAGGTCCTCTTGAGGTCACTGCTTTTGGTGCAGCCTTGTGGTCTTCCGATGTCTTGTTTCAGAAGTAGTGCTTAAGTACTGAAGAACTTAAATGACTGAGGAATTCCAAAACATGGTGTAACCCCCGGAGCGGGGGGCGCATCCTGGCTACTGGGTGCGGGGCATGTGGGTACCCAAATGCGGCGGGCCTGGGCAGCCTCTCAGCACAGGGACACACTGGCTGGACACCAATAGCTTTGCCGTAACTTATTTAATTTTGTTAGATTCTTTACGTTCATGCGGGGGCGTTACCTCACGGGGACCCCACGGGGCTTCCCTCTCTCTAGCACGAATGCCTTTGTCTTCTGCCGCCCCGCCTGGCCACGATCCGGGGCGCATCAGGTGGGTCGCTTACCCCTTCTGGGATGGTCGGTCTCCCCAGTGTAGCTCTCGAGGGTCTCTCTCGGGTGGTCGTCGGCCCCCTGGGTGCTGGGAGTCGGATCCCCAGTGCTCCGATCTCCAGTGGCCAGTTGGCATGCCGGCAAGGGTAGCTCCTTGTCGGGGAGTCCAATCGTCAGCCCAGGGGTGCCTCCCATGGAGGGTCACCCCATGCCTCTTGACCGTCTGGGGTCTCTTCCCCCAGCGAGGAGCTCCTGGACTTCTTTACAGGTCCAGGCAAAGGGAGGGGGGTGGCCAACCCCCGGGATCACTCTCCTTGCTCTACCTCCGCAGGGCTGCGGAGAGCGACCTCTCTCTCTGCTGTCCCCAGCCTCCCTAGGCTCCTCCCCTTCCTGGCTCATGGGCTGCCCAGGCTCTCATGAGACTGAGCCTGGCCTTTGCAGGATCCTGGCCAAGGAGCCTTAAAGTCCCAGTCTCCTGCCTGGTAGGCGTCTCCTCCCTCCGGGGTCGTTGCTGGGCAGGGGCTGGGGTGACACATGGCTTTAATGGGTGAAATGGCAGTATCAAGAACACAAAAACATTCAGCTACACATACAAACAAAAAGAGCTGAATTGCTAAATGTAACAGAAGTGTGAGTTCAGCTTTTGTTGTGCAACTTAAGTTATTTCTTTATTCTTACTTTTGCCATTCCATGCACTGAAGCTGCATTTTGGAATTCCTCAGCACTTTAAAAATAAAACAGTTTACTGCAACTTATGCATAGAAGAGTGAGCTGTAACAACAGGTGTGTTCTAAAATTTTTCACATTTTAACAACCCCTGAAACTAAGAGCGAAGGGGCAGCCTATCCAGCGCTGACACAGCAGTGCCAGACAGTTCACCCTGTATTCCCTGCTGCGTTTAAGCAGACTGGTGGTCTTCACAGAGTAAAGGAACATTTGTCCCATGTCCCATATCAAGCCCCAACCTGCCCTGCTTCCCACACTGAAACATTTCCTCCCAAGCAGTGGTGGGATTCAAATAAATTAACAACCGGTTCTATGACGTCATAGCCGGAGCAAAAAAAAACCCGAAGCCAGCCGAGGTAAGCGAGTGGGCGGGGCCCGGCCATTTAACAACTGGTTCTATAGAACCTGGGCAAACCCCCTGAATCCCACCACTGCTCCCAACCCTCCATTCTTCCCTCCCCCTGCTCTTGCGGCACTGTACTCACTAGCCTAGGTGGCTGTGGTTCTGGATTCAGCGCCGGTGGGATTGCGCCAGGCCTTTCCACCAGTACTGTCTACTCACGTGGTCCCACAAATGTGTATTATGGCACATTTTTTTACACCTAGCATCAGCGCAGCACAAGAAGTCCTTTGGGCCCAGAAGCACTTAGAAGACCCGCTGGTCACAAAATGTGATTGAAGCATGTGCTTATCGTTTCCGTTGAAAGCAATAGTTTGCTAGTGCCGAAAGTTGCTTGGATTTCACCCTAAATTGCTTGCACATTCTGCCTGTTTACTGCTGAAGAATTAAAGGATCACTGGTGAGAGTTTTTCTTCCATGAAACTGCTGGGCTTTGACAATAGCCGTTTCGCTGCTCTTTTGTCATGAATAAGACTTTTAAGTCATTTCTCACAGCCGGTGACATTACTGTATTTCATTCTTTGTGGATGTTTCTGTCAAATACCAATTGAATTTTGTCATCTTATCTGTGTAATTAATTGCCTTGGCTGCTGTTATGGATTCTTTGCTCTTATCCATTTCAAAGCTAATAGTTCACTTTGAGTTTGCTCTGAAAATGGGAGTCCTCATTTTGTTTTTATCTTGCCTTTTCCCTTTCGTGCTGATAGCACTCTTGACATTCAGGGATGTGCGGAGTGGCAGCAGGAGCACTAGAACTCCGGAGGGACGAGGCAGGATCTGATTAACTTTGCATTTTGTTTCTGTGGCATTAATTCATGCTTCTCAGGTAGAACGTTTTTATGCTAAAGTCATTTGCCTGCAAAGCTTCCCAGAAGTTTTCTGGCAGGAAAAGCCACAGCTGCTTTCAGGCATGCGAGAGCTGGCCTTGCATAATTTTCAAAGCGCTGCTACAACTTCAGCAGGGAGTGTGACTTGGAAGCCTGGGCAGCTTCTTTTGAGCTACATCAGTGCCGAAAGTCGTGAGACTTTAACTTCTCCTGTTATCCTCTTGTCTTCTATCAGATTTTATACATCTGCTAGCGGAAGCGTAGCTGGGATGCTTTTCTGTCTCTACTTTGTTTCTATTTCAATCAAATTCCTGTCGCTATTTCAATATACAAGTGCCCCAGTATCCACTGATTTGGTATCCACTGTTTCAGTTATCCACGGATACCAGCAGATACTGGGACAGCTATTAAAAAGATAGGTGAGCATTGAACAAATTTCTTCTTTTACCTTGTTGCAGCAAAACCACTGATGTTCTCCTGTCTTTAAAAAGGCATCCTGTCCATGGTTTCAGGTATCCACAGTGGGGTCCAGAACAGAACCCCTGAGGATACTGGGGCATGCCTGTACTTTAAAGGCTTTCCCTTGTTTTGGGGGTTTGCATTTGGATTTGAAAACCTAGCAATTGCCTTTCTCAAAGGACACAACTTTAATTAAGGGAGATCACGTCCAAAAAGCATGGTCTACCATTGAATATATATTTGAGGCAGGGTATGTGAGACAGAATAAAAAAGTGTGTATTTGGGGTTGTAATTTTAAGATACTGTATAGGCAAATACATTATTTCAATGGACCCATGTTATTCACAGGTCCAGCATCTGTGCGTTTGACTTACTGTGGATGCCAGTGGATACTGAGGTCTGTGTTTAAATGCCTTTGAAACAAACAAAATTGCAAAAATGAGGCCCCTCCAGTTTTGCACCAAATCTGTGGCTGCTACCAAACTCTTTCCTATCCTGAACCCTTGGACGTGTACATAGAACTTGATGGGAAGGGAAGGAATGTTTTTTTTTTTTCCTGCTTTGCTCTGTACTTTCTAGCAAGGCTCTGTTTACAACTTCTTCAGAAGCCAAGCATGAAGGGAAGGCAACAGTTCTTCCTCTTAACTGAATTCTCTGTGATCTGTCAGGAACTAATAGAAAAGGAGAATTTCTTCTTCTGCTTCTGTCAAAAGTAATGTAGATCTTTAAAGTCATGGATTAAAAAAGGAAAATTTTAGGATTACTAGATGAGGCTGTGTGTTTTTTAATGAGGGGAGGGAGACATTACTGGCATCTTATTTGCCACGAATAGCTTCAAAGGAACAAAGTCTATCCTTCACAAAAAGAAGGAATAACAAACACAAAGAGCCACACTTACATAGGGATCTTGTATTACTGGCAGCTCTCCACAATGTATAGATGAACAATTCAAACTGCACCTGAACAATACAATGCAGGAGACTTACTTCTGAGTAGACATGCATAGAATTGTGCTGAAAGAGACTGAAGTATGAATCAACGCTTCCCTGGTTTGAAACTTGCCTCTGTCGTGAACCACCTAACTCAGCCACAATTCAGGGATGAATGACAGTAATCCTTAATTACCTTTCAAGATTGTAAGGATTGTAATAAAATAATGCAAGTGCTTTGCAAATTTTCTAATGCTAAATTATCATAAAACATTGCAAAACGAACCATGAGACTAACAAGCTCCAGAGGCCTTTATGCTGAACTTGCCCTCAAGCCCGTGTAATGGACAAAATGGTCATGACTGGGAATGAGTGGGCAGTATTGTGGAACCCGGGCTCCTGATCTTAATAATAGGGAGCATTTGTATTGCATTTTAAGAATCAATGCACTATATATTTATTATTTCCGGAAACTTTAAAAATACATGTGAAATTGCAACTTTATAAATACATATCTACCCGTACTCTTAGATCTACCCATACTCTTAGATCATCTGGAGGGGCCCTTTTGACTGTGCCGCCACCAGGAGAAGTGAGAGGGCGGCGGCCAGGAAGAGGGCCTTCTCGGTGGTGGCCCCCCCAACTTTGGAATACCCTCCCCTTAGAACTGAGAACTGCTCCCTCCTTGTTAACATTTCGGCGGGGGTTGAAGACCTTTTTATTTCAAAAAGCTTTTAATTGTTGACAGGCTAGCTGGCTGGTGTGTTATATCTTATATCTTATGATCCACAGGGCTTGTTTTTAAATTTTATTGTTTTGTTTTAATTTTGTTTTTACTATATTGTTTTAATATTGTTTTTATATTGTTTTTTAATGTTAAATTTTATATTTCCTTGTAATGCCGCCTTGGGTGCCTTCGGGCATAAAGGCGGGATAAAAATCTAATAAATAATAATAATAATAATATGAAATACAAATTGCTTATGTACTTTATAAATACATATGAAATTGCAAGGAGAGTATGTCCTCTCCTTAGTACTGGCCAGTGGGGACAGTTGCTCCCAAGCATTAGACCAGGGGCAGCTGTTTGAATTTATTTTTATTTTCTAACAACTGTTTGCTATTTATCAAGTTAGATTAGAAATTTAGGGCGCGATCCTACCCAGCGCTGGAATAGCACAGCCGGCCAGCCAGAGCCATATCCAGCGCTGGATAGGTGGAGGCTGGAGCCTCCCTGTGGCAAGGGAGCATGTGCTAACCCACCAATCCCTGCCCCACTTCCACGCGGAGCCTCCCTTGTGCCGACCAGCTTAGGTCAGTGTAAGAAAGGCTCAGCGTGGACGCAGCAGGGCCAATGCTGCCTGCAGCGCCGGTCCTGCTGCTCTAGCGCTGATGCGGGGCTGCCAATCAGCGCTCCCTCGTCAGCGCTAGAGGAGTCATGCGACACTATGACGTAGTGTCGGCGCGACGGGCAGTGCAGGCTTGCGCTGTTAGTTGGAATTGTTCATACTCAGTGATATCATTATAGTTTTGAATACTGCAGTAATCTTTGCTCTTTGAATTTCACATTCTCAGATCTCATGTTTACCCTGGTAACTGGACAAAGAGACAGGTTTCAAAGTGGCAGCTTTCCCTATTCCGCCCAACACAGCGTCTCTCCCTGTGGGTCTTGCTGGTATCTCCAATCTTATCCAGCTTTCCAGTGCCAATGCAGCTGTGCCAATGGGTGTGTATTTTGTTTTTAGATAGGGAATCACTTTAGAGAAGAGTGTTCTTTTGTTGCTATGTAAACCACTTTGAAAACTTCTTCTGCGCTGAAAGATGGTATATATAAATCTTTATTATTATTGTTATTATTATTATTGTTCTTCTTATTATTTCTTAAGAAACAATGCTTAAAATCTCCATATCATATCTTTCTATTACCTTTATTGATAGCAGATAGGAAGATTTTTCTTTCTGTCAGGGAAAGGACTGGGAGGAAACTGGAAAGGACTGGGAGGCTGACTGAGGCAAGCATGCAATGGTTATCACACACCCACACCCACACCCACCCACACACACACACATTGTAAGCCGTTACCACTGGTGCTGGGCCAATGCCAGGCGGAGGTACCCAGAGGCGGCAACATGATGCTGGCAGCTGGTGAGTACCAGGGCTGCCAGCATTGCACATTTTCCAGGTGGGAGAATGTACTGGGCAGGGGAAGGGGCAGAGTGAGGGTGGGAGTGGGGGTGACTTCCACCACCGGATCCTATGTGTCAGGCTGTGTGACCTGGTTTTGTGGCAACAGTGTAAAAAACAAGAGATCTATTTAATGTTCTCCTATCTTTTTAATAGGTGTCCCTACTAAAACCTAGGGTGTCTATAGGTGTCCCAGCATCCATGGTTTCCATGGGTAACTGAAAATGTGGATACTGAATCAGTGGATACTGGGGCACACCTGTACTGTACTACCTAAACTCCCTGCACAGCTGGGGGTTGTACCAGCTTTTCCAAAAAAAACTTTAATTTAGCCAGCAACTTCTGGCACTTGGTTGCTCATTTAGTATTACTGTTCCCTTTTACCATTTTGGCCATGGAGACAGCTTAACAGACTTTGCATTGAAACTTTTGTTATCTTGGTAGTCGAACCAAGACAGAAGTGGAAGAAATTACAGTGTGATACTGGCTGGATTATCTTGGAATTGAACTGTTAAATGTACAGTATTTCTTGCCCTTAACATCCCCCAATAAACGTGTGAGAAGAGTTTTTTGGAATATAAATTGAGCTACGTATATTAAATGAAGCCAGTCATAGATCTGATTTGTGGGTTCTGTCTCCCAATTCCACCCTCTTTCAATGCAAGCATCTAGCCTAGAGGAGACCACAAACAGAAGCTCTTTCCCCTTACAGGCATTTCCACCCTGACTATAAGCTGCAGGCAGTCAATTGACAGCCTGGCCTTATCAACAGCAACCCTGAGGGACTGGACTGGACCGGACCACCTTCCCCAAGCTAGAAAGCATTTGAGGTCAATGTAGAAATCCAAGGGGGATTGCCAGCCAGCCTGTCTGAGCCAGGTAGCATCTAGGGATTGGTCCTGATTCCCCCTCCGGCCCTATTTACCTTAGGATGTCCACAGAAATCCACTTCAGTGGATCCACTACTTCCACTCCCTGGACTGCACCATGCCTTCCAGGTATGACCAGCCTGCCTAAGGAAAGAACCCAATGCAAGAAACAGTCCAGGGGAGGCAAAGCAACCACTCACCAGGGCCATTAAGGAAGATGACACACACAAAAATCCTACCCCATTCCAAAAGGCAACCAGCTAGTCTCAGCCTGCCAGGGGGGTGAGTGGGTGGGGCAAAATGCCGAGAGAAGCAGGAAGCATAGAGCAAATGATAGCAGGTCAAGGCTTCCAATAAGGTACCACCAGCATCAGCCTGCCTTGCCTCACATCAAGACAGGGCAGAGCAATAACATCCTTGCCTCCCAAATAGGCAGTATTCAGTCATTAATTGCACACCCATAGTTGCAGGTGTAGCATCTCTGGCTGTGACCCATAAATTTCACTCACTAATTCTGCAAAGGTTGATGTAACGGCTTTGCCTGGCTGTATACCACTGGCAGAGAGAAAATTACCTATAGCCATTCTCGGCTCTTTGAAGAGAAGATTTGCATCGCTTTGAAAGTCTGTGAAATGGCAAGTAATGCAGGATGCTTTGCTTTCAGAGCATGGTAATGTAAATAATTTAGACGCTTCAGAAGTCTGGATTGCCATTATGTTTCTGTTTACATGAATGCCGACGATGTGCTGTACTATGCAATATGAAAAATGGTATTGCCCCCATGTTCAATATCATCAGCTTAGTTCTTTGGGTACATCACAGGGATGGACCAAAGTGACTGTGAATGCTGATGCCTTGGATTCTGTCATTAACAGCAAATATACATGCTCCAAATTTTATAAATGCAGCTAGTTCTGGGCAGCAGAGTAAAAGCCCCATGAAAAGAAAATTAATCTCCTTCTGTTACTATGCATGCCCGGACAGTGATTCTTATTACTGCTCTGAAGCTCACCTGGTTGTAAATGTCATAGAAAAATTGAAATTACCTGTTTTTAAAGGAGTAGCATGATTTTAAAACGTGTGCTGGGCTTTTACTGCCAGAGATAGGCCACATAGCAGTACCTAACGTATAAAGAGAAATGTGTAGTAAGAAACTTGCGGTGAAAAAGTTACATCTATTTTTTTTTAAGTGAGGGATGCAGGGCTTGTTTTATTCACATTTCTAATTAAATCTGTCGTTATGTCTCAGCCAATGGCTAATCAAACATCATGTCCATCAAATACAATACTGCTGTTAAGGTGCTGCTGCCTATTGGTGTAAAGGTTCCGGTATTGGCAGAGGCAGATCTAAGGGAGGGCAAATCTCTAAGTTTTGCAAGAAGCCTTACCTTGCAGTGGAAATCACTCCTCTCCTGCACCGTTTTAGCCAATCCTCACAGGGAAAAGCAACATCTTGGCGTTGCTTACTGGCTACAGCAGCAAGGGAGAGGAGGGATTTACATGACAGGGTAAAGCTCCTTGCAACACTTAGAGATTTGCCCTCCCTTAGATCTGCCTCTGGGTATTGGTTCTTGTGAGGAGGTCACTAAGGCTGCATTTGTATGCACACTTAAGGAACAGTCCTGTTCAGCACAGGAGCCTCAAGCCCTAGCCTGCCCAATCAGGCCTCTCAAATCTGTGCCAGCTGTTTTGCTGGTGTATCCTCAACAAACCCCATGTCAGGGGTCCAAGCCCTCCACGGCGGATAGGATTCTGAAGAGGAAGTCTTTGTGGGTCTCCCCGCCCATCAGAGACTGTCTTACCATCCATTCCACCCTCTGCTCAGGAATGCCTCCCCCACACTCTTCCACCACTCCATTCCCCTTTGCCGTTCAGTGCTTCCCTTAGCTCTGCTGCTACATTGACAGGGCAGCACAGGCCTCTCCGTCAGCACCATTTACTTCCAGGCATGTTTGCGGCACCCGGTGCTGGGGCTGCAGCACTGGGTCTGCGGCCCTGTAGGATTGGGCTGTGAACTGGGAGTCCAACTGAATCCAAGTAGTCATGGATTCATGTGTGTCGATGGGCTGAACTACAGACTGCATGCGCACACACGTAATTAACCCCCAAACACTGGTACGTCCAGTGCAGGTCCAGTGACTTTGGGAGGAAGTGAATTTCAGAAGAAGGGGTGCGCTTTTCACACTTTTCTGCACCTGCTGCTTTTCCTTCCAGAGGGTTCAAAGCACATGTACAGTCAATCCTCTTTATGTTCGACCTTCCTATCTGCAACCTCACTTATTTGCAAGGGGCAGAATTACTGCTTTACTCATTATCTGCGCCTTTGTCCTCATTTTCCACTATGCAGAGATCTTACAAAAGCTGAAAGAACCTTCAAAAGTGCTCCTGTGACCAGCACTGACTCCCTTAAAATGCCTGATAAAACCATCCACTGGCCATGTTTAAGGGGTCCATGCTGGTCACAGGTTCCATTCTGAAGACCCCTGCAACCTTTGGAAGGTTTCTGCAGCATTCAGAGATCTTTTACTCTTCCTGCTGCATTCTGCTGGCTTCCTGAGAGTCTCTGCTGGATTCTTCTAATTGCAGATAAGGAACCTCATTGATCCCATAGGATCAGTGATTCGTTATCTGCAAATTCACTCTCAATGGATTTCCAGAACTTAACCCTAGCAAACAATGAGGATTTAATGTATGCATCAAAAACGTTTCAGGGGCAAAACCAGAAGGGATGCTGAAGTCGAAAAGTAATAGACAAGAAGGTCAAGGCATACCTCACTCCCTGCTCTGCTGCTCCTTTGTCATAGGAATGCTTTGCCTAGAACAAGTCACTTGTTGGGGAGTTTATTACATGTATTTTGTCTAATATATAGTTCAGCAACGTTTAGCAGTATTATTAACAGCCTTATCCTAAGTAAGGCTGACATAGGAAGGCCAACATAACAGGGCTGTATTCTAAAGCCCATTAGGAGGCAGCAGCAGCGAAGTGCAGGCCAAGGGGAGGTTTTCCCCTTACACCCAAGTAAGCCCCAGTCATCCCAATGGGGTTGCTTGTGCACCTGTGCCTGCTGTTTTGCAGACGTAGCGCCAGCACAACAGGAATATAGGATTGCGCTCTAAATTGCTGCATTTACAGGATTGTCTCATGTAGAAGAGAACAAATGAAACGAAAAAGGTGGACACTAAATAAATGTGTATCCTGACCTACTACGGGATTTAAGGGCAGGCAATGTCAATTTGTTCTTAAATAGAAAGCAAGTAGCCAGTCATCTGAATTCTGTGACAAGAAGCTGAACACTGCTTTAAATGGCATAAGCAACTTTTTTCCCCAAAGTAGCCCAATTTTCTTCGGTGCTCAAGAGTTGTTGTGATGTTAATTTGAGCTGGTAGAAAACCTTGTTTCAAGTTAATCTAATGCAGCAGATTGTCATTCAACATAAGAGGTGATAGTCTATTTTGTTGCCATCTAAGGCAAATATTGATGCCTTTTTGTCCTTTTTGTACACATCTGTCTCTAGGGAGCACTTGTGGTTCTAAAGGTGATACTTGCAGACAAGAAAAGACCTTTTTAACTGTGTTGGAATTCTTTGATGTGAGTTTATGTGTAAGCGCCTTTCTTTCCTTTCAGGCTGGCCTGTTCATTATTCACATACTAAATATTTGTTGTTCCCTCTCCAGGCTTTCCCATCTGTATAAAATGGGAATATTTCCAAGTGTTGTTTTTTTAATTCTCTGCACGAACTAACCTTTGCACACCAGGTAGAAACCTCAGCTTTTTTAGACGTCTGGAGAGAATTAATCTGCTGCAGAACACTGTGGAGCTCTACAGCTCTGCACAGATTCTTCTAAACACAACTATGTTTGGTACAGAGTATACTTGAATTAGTCTGCTTCTGGAATGTTAATTATGATCTCAAGGGTTTTGTAAACTTCATACAAGCTATAATCCAATCGTTAGTGTGTGTTGCTGCTTTTTCCATGCACCGTTAACGACAAGCATCTTGATAATTGCATGGCAATCTGCACCTCAGATGTAGAGTCCAATCCTATCCTCCCCCTCCCCACTGGCAGTGCAGCTTGTCACAACCTGGCATCCGTCTCCCATCCAAAACCAAACCACAGATTCTCCTGCTTAGCTTCAGGCAGTGCCAGCAGCTCAATCATCAGTCCACACCTCCTGCCCAGAGCTTGGTTTTTGAACATCTGAGTTATAGATATATTTGTATTCATGCCAGCTCATGTATGTGACATACCTTCATTCAGTATAGTAATGTAATTGGATTGGATTTCTTTGTTACTTGAATATTAGAAACTAATTACTTTTTGCCTATTCCTGCTAAAAGTCCAGGTTCAGTCTATGACTACTTGATAGAGGCACTGATAAAATATTGCATGTAACCTATTCCCAAAGGCTGGGAACAATATTTTTCTCATACTGAAGAAACCGTACTAGTATTGTTTTTGTTTCAATATTGTTTATAGAGATCACATTATAACAAGGCAACCTATAAAGTTTCCTGAATTCATCTTATGGAAATGGCAGCAACTGCAGGGCTCAGTTAGCCCAGAGACACCATGAAATTTAAGCACCTTCGGCTGAAATGGTACCTCATGCATGCATTGTGATGAGTATTTCAGCTGCCTTTTGATGGCAAAATATTCTAGTTCCTATAATTTGAAGGATTTTTGTCTCAAACTTATCACTATGCACCCAAGGTTTCAAGAAACTCAGTCTTGAACCTTGTTTCATGTAGGTTGTAGAGGTAATAAGATGTCTTTAGTCTTAGTTGTGTGGTCTTCCTTCTGTCCATTGACTTCAATAATAGGCTTTGGTTTGCTTGAATGGTTTTGTTCTGGTATGGTCTTCCATAGAGGCAGAAAAGATTTTTGCTTTGTGGTTTATTGAACATAAAGCAAAAACAAAAGTTATAAACCTACAAAGATTGGGACCCACCAGTACGTTGGGACCCACCAGTGGGTTGTGAGCCAATTTCAGGTGGGTCACGAAGCTCCTAGGACAGCCATATTGATACTATGGGAAGATGGGATGCTGGAAAAGGGGAGGGCTGTGTTGTTGTTTTTCTTCTGTCATGGTTGTGAATTGGCTTTTTTCTTTCTGATTCACTTTGCTGTTGGAGAATGGCTGAGAAGTAACCCAACTTATTGCTGCATTCTTAGGAAAGCAGCAGGTTCTGACAGTGGCAGTTCCAGCCATGACATCACTTCCAATGGGACCCAGATAGATTGTTGTCCTAAAATGTGGGTCCTATTGCTAAAAAAATATGAGAACCACTGCTTTATAACATGACTGTACTATTCCTAAAACCACAATTTACACACACACGCACATGCATATACATGAGGGTCTCACCATACTACATTGATACCATGCTGTGTGATTATAACATCTCATTGGCTGTTCAAACAGTCAGTGTCATTGGTCCATTTTGACTTAAGCAAATCTACTTTACATTACAAAAGAGTTGTATTTTTATTTTCTTTTTTTTGCCATAATATTTGATAGAACACAGATATTAAAATTAGAATGTTTCATTACATTCTGCATGAAATTATGCATTGAATGGTATATATTATGGTATTGTTTCTAAAAACCACAATTTTCAGAATTTTGATCAGTAGT
The DNA here is from genome assembly GCA_029204185.1 of Lerista edwardsae. Lineage (NCBI taxonomy): Eukaryota > Metazoa > Chordata > Lepidosauria > Squamata > Scincidae > Lerista > Lerista edwardsae. The sequence goes on along the minus strand of JAJKFI010039867.1, from coordinate 31,442 downwards.
GGGGTTACTCACACACACACACAGGCACGCAAGAAAGGGGGGGGAGAGAGGCCCTTGGGGCAACCCACCCGGTGGCTAGGTGCACCACAGAGCAGAAGTCACCAGCTATTGACATAAATGTTAGTATTTGCAGTCAAAAAGAAATTTGAACACAACAATGTTTATTTAAGATTACAGTTCTTAAGTGTTTTTTTTTATTAATGAGTACAGTAAATTGATAATGGAAGTCATAAATAAACTATATTTTGTGATGTAGACAGATGACTTTCCCTCCCCCAACCTATACCTAACCATTTACATATATTCTTATGGTAAAAATATATTCATTTTTAGATATACTCTACTTTTCCAAAACGTAGCCACAATGTGAAATGAGAGGTACCTGTACCTCATCTGCTGGTTCAGATAATCAATTCAGGGCTGGGCACCAAATGGCTGTTAGATAATCAGAGGTAATTGGATATCCCTGAGCTGTTCTTGGGCTTGGCTGATTTGATTACATCTCATTCTGTTACTGGCACTACTGGTGCCAAGTTGGGGTCTGCCGCTGCTATCTGTGAAAATACTCCTTAGAATGACCCCTTAGCTTCAACGCTGTGAGGATTTGTGTGACATTCCAACCTATTCACCACACTGACTCATTAAAACAAAGATTTAGAAGTTAAGATCTTAGATCTTTTGAGCCATAAACAAATGTATGCACACAAAATACCCTTGCACATACTAACGTCATTGGTGGGCTGGCTCTGATTACAGAAATGGCAGGTGGTGGTAGAAGGCAATGGATTGCAATTGGTGAAGAATCTCCATTATTATTTGAAAGCATTTGGGCGGGGGGAATCAAGTGTCACTTTATGGTTGACTGAAGGGAGATAAATTGCAGCTCATGTGCAACTTTGTGACTGACAAGGAGAACTTCATTTGATTGGGTCAGAATGGATGCAAAGTGAATTGGAGAACATCATCAAAAGCTAACTGGATTGGTTGGATTTTTTTTTTTACAATGTTTTTGTCAAAGTCATGACATTGGAATTTTCTTCAACTCAAATATTTTGTGGTGTCACTAATTTTTGCTGTCCAAGGGGCTAAATAGCCCATCGCAATGCCTTTTTAGCCTTTTTCACAGCAGTTGTTGTAATGCATTGACTGTGATATAATGGACTGAGCGCTCTGTTGTAGGCAGATTTGCAAAGGCAGATTGAACTGCAATTTCCAGTGTATACAGCTGCATATATATGTAGTACTCACATACAATAGCATATTCCACAAGAATTTTGTTGTTTCAAAATAGTACTTGGAACACATAACTTGTACCATGGTTAGAACTGATAAAGGAGAAAATGATCCAAGATGCATAGGGGTTGTTTTTTTTTTAAATCAAGATACTGAAGGTACAATCGCAAACAGTTCCTGTGACAAAAAAAGTTGGGAAATGTCTAAAGAAATGAGAGTAGCTGCACAAAGAGCTTGCTTGAAAAATAGAGCAGTAAGAGGAACTTGTAGAGCAGTAAGAAGAACTTGTACAAGTAGTGGAAGAAGAGACAGTTAACAAAGCAAGTGCACACACGCATAGCACACTTGCAGGGATAATGTTAAGGATGCTGAAGTACAGAAGGATCTGAAGCTGGCGAGAGATGCCAAAAATAACAGAAAGGGATTTTTTTTTTGTTATATCCCAAAAAAGAGGAAAGTTGAGGAAGGAGTATGTCTGGTGCATGGAGAAGATGGACAAGTAATGATGGAGGAAAAGGCAGACCTGGTCAATTGCTAGTTGAAACCCCAACTTCTGTCTGGTGTCTTCTTGGGGGTGGTGCAAAGGTAATAGGCTGAGTTAGAATGCCAGATGCAGGGGAGTGACAGCAAGATGCAAGTATCTTTGTTGTCTTGTGTTCTCCCTGTTGGGCCACTCTGAGATACTGGAAGCTGGACTAGATGAGCCCTTGACTGATTCTGCAAGGCTTTTCTTATGTTGTTAATTCTTATTTCGCATCTGCCTTCTCTCACAAGGAGACAATGGCCCCACTTTTAACAGCTGCAAGCATCGGATACCTCAAGAAATGGTAAGAGAACACCTGACTTCCTTGAAAGTAGTATAAATCCTCAGAACCAAAGGCTCAATCCTGTCCAACTTTCTAGCACTACTGGGTGGTCAGGGAGGCATCTCCAAGGTAAGACATGTATTTAATTTGCGGCCGCATCCCATCCAACTTTCTAACAGTGATGCAGCCACAGTGCAGCCCAAAGGAATGTTGGTTGAGATGGGGCCCCAAGTTAAATACACCCCAGGGGTACTGAAAGAACCTATGGGTGTGATATCAGAGCCGTTATCTGTCATCTTTGAGAGCTCCTGGTGTGTTGCCCAAGAACTGCAGAAGACGAAATGTCCCTATCTTTCATTGAGGGAAAAAATTATGAAAAACTACAGACTGTCCAAACCTGATGTCAGCACCTGGAAAGATCCTGGAGCAGATTATTAAGCGGAATATCTGTAAGCCATTATAGTTCTGTCAAGAAAAGGTTGTGCCAGACTAATGTCATCTCCTTCTTTGATAAAGGAACTAGTCTGGAAGACGTACAGCCCAATCCTAACCCATGCTGGAAAAGACAAGCCAGATGGGCTGTACTGTATTCAGCACAGGTTTGAGGCCGGCTGCCACTTGGCGCAAGGTAAGGGGAAGTTTCCTTACCCCAGCAGCAAGCAGTGGGCCCCCAGTGGGGCAACTTGGATCTGCATCAGAGAAATTGCTGGAGCAATCTGAGTGGCCTTGATCAGGGCCGACTGAGCCAAGGAAAGGGGTTAGGATCTGGCCTAAGTGCTGGCTCCTGGCTCCAGCCCACCTTTCCTGTGCCATCTCCCCAATTCTCCTTGCCAGCATCTAGACACTGGTCTTACCTGGCACTGGGTCCTGGTGCTGGCTTGTCTAGCCTGCACAAGAGTGCCAGAAACACATTTTATGGTGCATTTGTGACACTCAAAGGCCAGGCGCATGGGACATCCATCAGCCTAACTCCCAGTTAGGATTATGCCCTATAGGCAGTGGTGTCATTCAAATGATTTAGGAACAGGAACTCACTTTTGATTGGCACTTGTTGGGAACCCGGAACCAGCCACGGAGCCCGTTAGGATCTGGAATGCCCGTTCTGGTCCGTTCCCCCTGAATGACAGCACTGCCTATAGGAATGCCATGGTCATAGTGTAACTGCATTTCCACAAGGCATTGAAAAAAAGTCTTGTTTGATATCCTTGTGGATAAAATGGCAAAATGTGAATTAGATGGTACTCCTGTTAGAGAGATTCAAAGCTGGTTAAACAACTGTTCCCAGCAAATCCTATTACATTACTCTATGTCAACTTGAAGGGATGTATTGAATGAACTGCCACAGGGCTCTGTCTTGGGCCTTGTGCTGTTCAACATTTTTATAAATTAACTGGATGAGGTGGTAAAGGGGATGCTCATGAGATTTGTAGATGATACAAAGCTGAGGTGAGATAGCTAACAATCTGGAAGGATTCAAAATGATGATGACATGCTACACCACTGGGCCCATACTGACAAGATGAAGTTCAGCAGGGACAAATGTAAACTCCTGCACATAGTTACAAAAAAAAAAAAAAATCTGAAGCAGACCTACAGGATTTGCAGAAACCTGGCTTGGTAACAGCATTTGTGAAAAATATCCAGATGTCTTACAGCCCAATCCTATCTTCCCCCTTCCCCACTACTGATGCAGCCGCACCAAGGAAAAGGACAGAAGACAGGAGGGTCTGCTGACTCCATTTGTATATCTTTTCCTCCCACTGAATCCCATGGACTCTTTTGTGGAGTGAGTTCATCAAAAAAATCTAATCATCTTTTGTGGTTTAGTGGCCCTTGATGGCTTATCCCTGGTCCTAAATGGGTGCTGGTTCTTTCCTTGCCAAAGACGCAGCATTGAAGGGCCCTGGAGGCCGGCTGCTTCATTAGCATGGGCTCCTTGATTGAATCTGGCCATGGTGAAGACAGCCGAGGCTCGAGACCCTTCTTGTATTTATTATTTTATTTACTTACAGCGCAATCCTATAGACCGTGCAGTGTCGGCGCAATGGGGTTGCACTGCGAGCTTAGCACTGAAGTGGGGGTGCCGAACTACACACCCGCGTCAGCGCTCAAGCGTCAGGACCAGCACTGCAGGCAGTGCCGAGTCTGCTGCACCTCTGCTGAGCCTCTCTCGCACCGACCAAAGCTGGTCGGCGTGAGGGAGGCTCTGTGCCGAGGCGGCATGGGGATTGGAGGGAGAGAGGCGGGACATGGGCGGGCTTGGGAGATGGCCATTCTGTTCAGGCCATGCGGTCTCCTTGGATCTGTGCCCACTCTTTAGCGGGCACAGATCCGAGGAGCACATATACTCCTCGAGTATATGGGGAGTATATGGGGAGCTGGAGCCTCCCCTATACTGTGCTAGGATATGGCATTGGCCGGCCGGCCGGCCTCACCATTCCAGCGCAGTATAGGATTGCACCCTTAATGAATTTATACCCCACTTTTCTGCCCCATATTAGGGCACCCAAGGTGGCTTACAATAAAATAAAAGAATACAGAATAAAATTAAAACAATGACAAATAATTAAAAACAGCAGACCCCAATAGACTATGCAAACATTAAAAATTCTTTAAAGTCTGGAAGCTCCCAGCATGTGGATTTTCTTCACAGGGTCAAATGTGATGGTCGGGAAAGGTGTAGCTGCTCTTCAAATCTTCTGAGAGCCAGGCAAGATTTCACCCAACGCGGTCTGATTGGCACGCCAATCCTGAGCCGCGCGGGTTCTGTGGAGCAGCAGTAGCAACATGGTTAACGCTGCAACCTATGGGATGCACAGCAGCTGCCAAGGTCTCCTTGCGGGAAGGGGAAATTTGTCCCCGTCCCTTAGGAGAGCCACAGGAGTCCCTGCAATGGGACTCCTCGAATCTCCACTGACTATTTTGCTGGCAGATACTCAAGCAGCCCTGTGTTGGGCAGCCCAGCTCAACGCATGCATTAAGGATCCTGTGGTGGAAGCCACCCCCCAGCTACCCTCTAGCCCACCCCTCCTCTCCCCCCCCACCCAGTTCCACCCCTTCCCCACCTCCCCCTGCCCCAAAGGGCTTTTACCCCTGCTAACTGGGCAAGAGGCACTTTTTCAAGTGGTGCTCCTCTTATATTTAGCAGGGGGAGAGCAATTGTCCCTCTTCACCCCAGCACAGTGTCTTTCTCGTGGCTGTTGCTGGTGGTGTTCTCCATTCTTTTAGATTGTGAGCCCTTTTGGGACAGGGAGCCATTTAACTTTAATGTTATTATTTGCCTGTAAACCGCTTTGTGAACTTTGTGATGAAAAGCGGTATATAAATACTAGTGATTGATTGATTGACTAGTGATTGATTTAGCATCAGCCGACACTGCTGGAGCGCCATTCTCCCATATCCACCCACGCTGGGTGCTACTCTCTGGGTGCCATAAATGTGCTTTACAGCAGGCTTACAATACCCAAAGCCAGCAGTATGAACTAACAGTATGTACTGCTGGCAACAAGGCCTACAGGATTGGGCGCAGAGTATTGCTCTGACAATGAAAACTCAGCCTTTCTCCTGGCCTAAGGAATTGAGGCCTCTTGTCACCGGTCCTGCTTCTAAGGTCATGGTACTTGCCTAGGTCATGGAGTTCTGGTGGGGATCCAGTGTCATGTACGTGTATGCCAGGCATCCTGTGTTTAGAATAAAAAAAAAGCACCAGGCAACAATGGCTGCCTGCCAGGGATGCTGTAGTTCCCTGCATTGAGCAGAGGGTTGGAGTAACTGATCTACAAGGTCTTCGCAATCTAATTTTCTGGTATGTTTAATTCCATACTGTATCCATCAGAATAATAAATGTCTGTTTAGCGTGTGTTGCTTTATTCTTTAAAGCTAAATTAGGCTTATGGATTTGGGAATTATATAGTTAAGGCTAAAGTAGTTGTAACTTGCTCTGCAAATGTTTATTTCTTTTCAGTGTAGCAAGCAAATAGTTAAAGGAAAGCTAAATTTCTGTGGATGTTAAATTGAGTTATATGTGGTTTCAAGCAATGTCAGAATGATTGGACTATAGATCAATGTCAGTTCAGTTCAATACACTTCAGAAGATATAAAATATGGATCATCTAAATGTGGATCGTTTCATTTTAAACATGATAGGCTAGGTTAAATTATGCTTTGTTTTATATTTATATATTTCTTACGAAATGCATGCCTTAAAAACATTTTTCATATTGGCATTGACATTTTTACTACCATATAGTACTTATATTATTAAACTCATATATGTATGGGAAAAGCTATTTTTAAAAAAAATCCATTTAGAAAGCCTGGGTAACCCTGCACCTTTTTTCATCTTTTGGGCTGTATATTCATTATTGTGACTGCAATAATTGCACAATGTAAGAAACGTGTTTGAATTTAAGGATTTGCTCAAGCCTGAAATTTAAAGTATAACTGGTGTACAGTAATTGTAAATGGAATACTAGTGTTCAGCCCATAATTTGCTTTGTCAGAACTAAAAGGAAGACTGACACATACTGCTTTGGTAATTTAACTGGCCACAGGGTGTACTGTAAGCTCTGCAGAAAGTTAACGAAGGCAAGCACAAAAACAGCAATCAGGTAGATACCCAACAGAGTCAGCCATTGTTCCAGACAGCTTTCCAAAGACAAGTTCAGACTGAGCCTGCGAGCCCTGTCCAGTCTCAAACATGGTGGATATAAGAATGAGAAAGGTCTTCTGTGGCTAGATGTGAATTATCTTCTACTCTGCTCTGGAATAGAGAATTATCACATTAAAAGTTGCCCAGAGCAAGTACAGATCAATGCCAACAATTGAACAATCCATTTTTTCCCCAGATCAGGGATATTAGCATACAATGGTTTCTTTAACATCAGAGAATGTGGCATATATGCAACAATGTGCAGGAATGGTTTTTAAGCACTTTGGGAAACAGAGCAACCATTCTCGTTCTGAATCCCAATTCAAGTGCGTTACTATCCAAATTCAAGGCCTGCCTGCCTTTCTCAAGCCCTCACCATACATAGTCCATAAATAGAGTGTGGGCACGTGAGCAAGAGAAAGAACTACATTTGGGACTCAGTAACATGCCCCCCCAACCCTTTTACAAAAGAACTCAAACTGATCTTTCTGCATGTTCAAAATGTCATATGCAATATGCGCATACTATTAGGGGAATATTTAGGGAAGGATCATAGGTAGGGTTAACAGATACAAACAGGGAGAGAGAGTGCCTACACTTTTAACCATTATATAGCAGAGGGAATTTTTGCATGTGCAACTCAACATGGAAGGGTACTGCCAAAATTGCCTCGTCTATACAATGATTAAAAGTTTATAGGCACTCTGTCCCTGTTTGTAGCTTATACCCTTGTCATAGGTCAGTGGCAGCACACATTCTTTGCTTCTAGGACAATGTTCTTCACTTTGGGATTGGGACCCCAGTAGGTTCACAAAGCCTCAGTTGTGGAGTCACAGCAACTTAGGGGAATGAAAAAAGGTTGAAGGCCACTGGACTAGAGCACCACCAGATAAAGAGGGAGGAATCTGATGTACCCCCTCAGGTACTAGGAGACTGTGGGTGCAATCCTAACCTACAGTTAGGCCAGCACAGTTAGGCCAACAAAGTTTGGCTGGCACATGAGCCACCATAAAGTATGTTTGGACCACTCTCTGAGTCAGGGAGGATGGTGCACATCTGTGTGCTAGCCTCTCTGACTCCGAGAGTGGTCCAAATGCTCTTTATGGTGTCACTTGTGCTGACTTAACTGTGCCATCTTAACTCCAGGTTAGGATTGTGCTCTGAATGGAAGGAGCAAGGTTCTGACTGCTAGATGTTTTGGCTTGATTTCTTCCCTGCAGGCACACACAAAACCGTTCTAGCAGAATTGCTGTCTGCGCAGCACACAACAGCAGCAGAGAGCACAAGGTGTAAAGCTAAAGGAAAGCCATGCGGTCTGTTAAAATTGTGAGGTCAGGAAGGGTGAGGTGGTTATTTTGTTGTTGTTAACCATGTTAGACTCCCTTTTCCTTATATTTTAACGCAAAACCCATCCTAGAATCTCTAACCCAGTTATTTTCAACCAGTTTGACACAGATGGTGTGCCACGGATAGTCTGCAGGTGTGCCGGGGAGTGCCATGGATGGTCTGTAGGTGTGCCGCAGGAGTTTGGGGGAGGATCATGTGTTAGTAGGGCCATTGGGGGATGCAAGCCCCACAGCGGCAGTGCGGTATGCCTTGGTGGTTGTCAAAAAACTGGCAATGTGCCTTAACAATGCTTGCGCTTTGTCAATGTGCCATGAAATGAAAAATGTTAAAAATTACTGCTCTAACCAAAGTATATATTTTTAACCACATGATGTACTAATTAACAGACTAGTTATGTTCTTGTTTCCTATGCATGGAGTGTGGCAGAATGGATGTCACCAACTTGTATGTGTGTTCACACATGGAGCTGGGTAAAAAGAATGTGGGGAAATTTAGGCAATCGTCCTTATTAAATTCTCAACAATAACATCACCTTTTTGGATTTCTGTCAAAGTTTAAAATGTGTGAAACTCACAGCACCACCCTATGCATACCTACTCAAAAGTGTCACCAACACACACACACACACACACACACACACACACACACACACACACACCTGTAGGCATGGGATTAATAAGGCTGAGCAACTGATTGGTGCTTGAGCAAGCTGAGGATGGATCCAGAGCTTGCATGTGGCCTCTGCCTTGAGGGGCAGGAGAAGCTGTTTAGTTTTGCTGCAGCTTCAGCAGCATGGACCTATCCTGGCTAGCTTCCGCATGAGCTTTCACCAGAGGATCAAGCAGTGTCAGCAGCTCTGGCTATTTCATATCTTTTCTAGGCTTCGAACAATTATTGAGAACATAAGAAGAGCCCTGCTGGATCAGCTCCAAAGGCCAGGGCCATATTATCCATTAGGCTTAGGGACTCTGCAGGGACTGGGGACTGTCAGGTCGACGTGTGTGGGTGTCCAAATGCATGGGTCTCCAGATCCAGCCCCTGGGAACTCCCCAACTAGTCCGCCAACCCTCCAGCTGGCAAGAGACCTTGCAAAGGTGAGGCTTGCAGAACTGTCCAAGAATCACATGGAGTAAGCCTTGCCTCCAGTGATTGAGCTGGGCCCTATGCGGAGGCTGCATCGCTAGGGAACTTCCATGCAAGCATGGGCTTGTTTGTGAGCCCCCCCCCCTTTTGGGAACAACGGAGGTGCCTGTCTTTTCTGTTTCTTGCCCCTCAGATTTCTGACTGTGGTGTTTTAGTCATGGGGTGGGGAAGCTTCCATGCAAGCCTGGGTCCATCTGTGAGGGGAAGCCCCTGCAGCTGGATTGCCTGGTTGCAAAGATGGGCTTCTGTGGGTGGGTGTTTTGTAACAAGGCAATAGATGGGGAAAAGTTATGCAGAAGCCTTATTTGTAAAGGTGGGGAGGAGAGCTTTGCCTGCCCTCCCATTCCCCAGGAGCTTCAGAGGGGTTTTGGAGGGGGCCCAAAATACCTGAAAGCCTAGAAGCGAGCCATGGGTTAATATTGCCCTGTCCAAGGCCCATCTAGTCCAGCTTCCTGTATCTCACGGGGGCCCACCAGATGCCTCAGGGACCACAGAAGACAGCAAGAGGCCTGCATCCCATTGCCACTCCGTTGCACCTGGCATTCTGAGGTACAGTTATTGCTGCAGTTAACCAAAACAATCAACTTGAAATGTTATATAATTCGTTATCTTTTTTTTTTTAACGCCTTAGTCTCTCCTCTTCCCCCAGGCTGGTGGATTAGTACTATTGTATTCTTGATTGCTAAGTAGTATCATGCTGGTTTTAGCTCCAAAGGAGAGCTGGTCCAGCCACACACCAAGGCCTCTGCAGCAGAACTAAAGAACAATTAAGCATGCAGCTTAACTTCCAGCCTAGGTCTTAAAGCCACAGTACATAGGCTTTGTGAGTTATATGTGATATCTCATTGTGGACGGCCCCCACTGATATAGAAACTGCAAATATAGAGAAATCTTGTCTCCATAACCCCTGCATGCATCTCCCATGCCTGTTAACATTGTTTAGATCAGCTCTCTAAACTGGGAAAATTGTCCCCAGCACAAATGGTACTTTGCATTCTGCCGGGGACACTGCAAATGACTCCAACAGCTCCCAGGGGTTGTCACAGGCACCCACCCATGCACTGAACACCAGACGCACAGCTTGCTGGGGCAGCACGCCCTAGAAGCAGCTGGCCACAATAGCCCCTGGGAGCCATAGTTGCAATTGTTCACAGCATCTCACCTTTTTACTGTTGTAGTTGTGTTGTTGTTGTTGTTGTTCAGTCGCTAAGTCGTGTCTGACTCTTCGCGACCCCATGGACCACAGCACGCCAGGCCTCCCTGTCCTCCACTAGCTTCCGGAGTTCGCCTAATTTCATGCTCATTGCTTTGGTGACACTATCTAACCATCTCATCCTCTGCCGCCCCCTTCTCCTTTTGCCTTCAATCTTTCCCAGCATGAGGGTCTTTTCTAAAGAGTCCTCTCTCCTCATGAGGTGGCCAAAGTACTTGAGCTTCAGCTTCAGGATTTGTCCTTCCAGGGAGCAATCAGGCTTGACTTCCTGGAGGATTGACCGATTGGTTCTCCTTGCAGTCCAGGGGACTCTCAAGAGTCTTCTCCAACACCATAATTCGAAAGCATCTATTCTTCGGCGCTCTGCCTTTCGTATGGTCCAGCTCTCACAGCCATACATTGCTACTGGGAAAACCATAGCTTTGACTATGCGAACCTTTGTTGGCAGGGTAATGTCTCGGCTTTTGATTAAGTTGTCTAGGTTCGCCATAGCTTTTCTCCCAAGAAGTAAACGTCTTTTAATTTCATGGCTGCAGTCACCATCTGCGGTGATCTTGGAGCCCAGGAAAATAAACTCTGTCACTGCTTCCATTTCTTCCCCTTCTATTTGCCAGGAAGTGATGGGAGTGGTTGCCATGATCTTAGTTTTTTTAATGTTGAGCTTCAAGCCAATTTTGGCACTTTCCTCTTTCACCTTCATCAGAAGGTTCTTTAGGTCTTCCTCACTTTCTGCTATTAGAGTGGTATCGTCTGCATATCTGAGGGTGTTGATATTTCTCCCAGCAATCTTGATTCCAGCTTGTGAGTCATCCAGCCCTGCCTTCCTCATGATGTATTCTGCATATAAGTTAAATAAGCAGGGTGACAGTATACAGCCTTGTCGTACTCCTTTCCCAATTTGAAACCAGTCGGTTGTTCCATGTCCAGTTCTAACTGTTGCTTCCTGACCCGCATACAGGTTTCTCAGAAGGCAGATAAGGTGGTCTGGTACTCCCATCTCTTCAAGAACTTGCCACA